>NAJQ01000485.1:0-22894 GCA_005059865.1 Friedmanniomyces simplex
GTCCCCCCCTCCCACCCACGATTCCCCGCCACGGACAACATAAACCGACAGCGCGGATCCACATATATCGCACTAATCACCCCTCCCCGATGGCCCGGCAGAATCGTAAACGGCGTCGCGCTCGCCCGGGCCCTATTCCCACCACCACCACCACTGTTATTACCACTTATAGCGCTCTCATGCTGCAAATCGTAGATCCGCAAGATATCGTTACTAGCACAGACCAAATGCCGACTATTCGGCATAGCCCGCACAGCATACACAGGCCCGGAACCGGCTTGAAAGCGAAAATGTCTGCTCGGCTCATTGCGCGCGGTCGAGAGCTTGCGGATGTCGTACTCGTCCACCGTGTTATTGCGGCGGCCGGCGAAGAAGGTGTTGCCGTCCGGGGACCAGCAGGCGCCGGTACACCAGGGGGGGGTGTTGTCCCAGGGTTTGAGGACGGCGACAGGGTGCGGGGCGCGGCGGTCCCAGAGGCGGAGGGTGCCGTCGATGCTGGTGGAGAGGAAGGTGGACTCGCTTTGGGGCGGGAGGTCGGCGGTGGATGTTGTGGTCGTGGTGGTGGTGGTGGTGGTGCTGGGGTGTGCGGTCGACTCGTTGGTTGGGGGTGCTGTGAGTGGCTCGTGAGCGTGAGGGAGGCCGTTGGGAAACGGTGCGGAGATGGTGGGCGGTTGTTGTGTCGAGCCCGCAGCTGGTCCAGCTCCGTTCGGTACTTCTGTCGGGGCAGATATGGTGAAATCCGGCTCACCATCGGCGTCTGCATCGCCACTGACGTCTAATGGCTGCAAGGGAAGTAAGGCATCAGGTGCTTGCACCGGTCCGCCTGCCCCCATACCACCCATCTCGACGTCAAGCTCACCAGGCGCATCTTGGTCCGCGTCCTGCATCCCGCTCGTCAAGGCTCTAGTGAGCTCGTCATCCTCCTCGCCAAAAGCGTTCCCACCACCGGCAGCATTGTCTTCCCCAAACAGCGAGCCATGGTCATTCTCACCAAACAAACTCCCATTCGGCGAGCCCGCAGCATCAGCCTCGTCGCCTGTGACGCTGTGACTCTCGAACCCGTTCGTGAAAATGCCGTGCGCAAACGGCTTGTCCTCGTTGTTGGAGGAGAAAGTCCCATTCACGCGCTCCGGTACGACTTCAGACACCTCGGGTACAGACACATCGCTCGCTGGCCGGATCTCGACCGCACTTATCTGCCCATCTGCACCATGAAAAGAGCGCTTGACTTTGCCCGTGTGGAGGTCCCAGTCATGGATGTTCTTGTCCCAGCTGCCAGACAACAGCTGCGTCTCATTGTGGCTCAAGGTCAACACCGAGACAGCGGAAGTATGCTCCTTTAAAGTCGTGATAGGAGTCCCGGCCTGATGGCGACAAGTCTGCAGGTTGATGCCTCCGCTCTCCAGCCCGGACAGGAGCCAGAGGGCCTCATGCTGCACCGCAAGCGAGTACACCGGACTCGTCCACTTCCCCGCCTCATCGCTGCGGTTCGGTGTGCGCATGGAAGCATCCTCGTTCTCCCAATACGTCAGCAGACTGCCGGCTTTCATGACGCTATCAACAAAGGGGTGCTTCTGCGCGACCGTGAGCGGCACTTTCCCGTTCGCCGTCTCGACCCAGTTGAACATGCGCACGTAACCGTCGGTGCCGCCGGAGAAGACCCAGCGCATATCGGGCGTGGCGGCTACCGCGTTGATGGAGGTGCCTTGCGGGGCGGCCATGGTGGGTATGATCTCGTACGCTTGTGCCTTGAGAGCTTCCGGGCGCGGGGGAGGGATGTAAGACGCAACTATACCCGCTCGGGGAGAGCGAGCCGATGGGTGGTGCGGTGAAGGGGAGGTCAGGACAACGGCAGGGTTGGGCGCTGGCTCTTGAACCGGGGATTGTCGAGGCGGAGGTACTTGACAGGATCGTCGCGACGGCGACTCCGGCTGCTCGTCCTCGTCTTCTTCGTCACCATTCTCGTCCTCATCGTTGTCCTGGTCCTCGTCTTCATCCTCGTCGCCTTGCGCATCCTCGTCTTGATCGCCATCGGCATCCCCGTCCTGATCGGCTTCGTTCGCATCCTCCATTTCTTCATCCTCGTTCTCGAACTCATCCTCCGCCGCCGGATCTGCGTCATCAAAATCTGCCATAGTATATACCTGCCGAATGGAGGCACCAGCAATTCAATCCAGGTATAGGCAGTGTCGAAATGGTGTAATCAGGGTGTCCTGAGGGCCTTAACCGGGTCGAAGCGAGTCTCTCCGGAGGTGCTTCCTTCGTCTTAGGCGGCGCTGCGCCGGCATTGGCAAGTGTGCGCGAGTACTCGGGCGGGATACTACACCCACGGATTTCCTTCCACCGCGAGATTGATCAGTGAGCGTCTTCGAGAGCAGGCGAAATCATGGGACATGGATTGCTTGGGGACGCCGGAGCTGCCGAGCTCGTGCCCTGCATATCGGGATCTCCCGCAGAGCCGCTTCGGCAAATAACGGCTCTACCGCAGGCTGGTCCGCAGCTCGTTCGACCTTGACACCTCCAACTCCCCCTCTCTTACCCTTCCTCTTACTCTGTGCTCCACATGCAATATGACCACGCTTGGAACGCCCATTCTACCAGCAGAAACCTGCGTTGGCGTGCGTTGCCGGACCAGCCGCGCATGCCAGCAGACCGATACCGAAGAGGCGGGAATACAGACGGATAGCTGCACCTTCCCGTCCAGGGTGCTGGTCAACAGGAAGAACCACCTGCTGTTCCTGGCGGCCAGATGGGAAGCAAGAAGACGATGCGTTGGGGTGGTGTTACTGCACGAGGCAAGCAATGTGAAGTTAGAAAAGAGAAGGACGAGAAAACCAGATGCTACGTCAACGACAAACGTCTCGTCGTTTGCACGAATGCAGAGAGGATGTGAATACGGATAGGACGCAGGTAGTATTTGCTGAGTAGTCCTAAGCATGCTATCTTCGTGCGAACAACGCGACGCAATCGTAGCACCAACGGCGCGGATGGAGGTCACATCGTTTGCGTTGCATCTCCGGCGCGGTTGCTGTTTGCAGTACCGATCGGACGGGACTGATGAGCATGCACGACCATGAGGAAGGTGGTCTGCGTCGGAAAGGAAGTCCGTGGAGTGCTTGCTGCGTTCTATGAAACGTCCCCCTCGCATTTCATCCACCTCACATCTCTTTGTCCACGACCGCGTGC
This sequence comes from Friedmanniomyces simplex, assembly GCA_005059865.1. Lineage (NCBI taxonomy): Eukaryota > Fungi > Ascomycota > Dothideomycetes > Mycosphaerellales > Teratosphaeriaceae > Friedmanniomyces > Friedmanniomyces simplex. The sequence continues at coordinate 3,187 of NAJQ01000485.1, forward strand.
CTTTGGCGCTGGTAATCGTTACTGCCGCTCGAGCCCTCCACCATAAGTTTGAGATTACCGCCCTCGCTCCTTCCTCATCAGAGACTTACTCCTTCCTCATTGGAAAGTTATAGAAGCGGAGCCTCCCGCAGACCGCCCCTTCCATTGGAAGTGGACTTGACCGAATCTCCCTTTTGATTGACCTCACAACAACAACAGCCACCTCTCCGCCATCGCCGACTTCGCCCTCTGCTCCTATACCGCCCACCAGCACGATCTCGACGTCCGCAGCATGAACGAGAACCTCGCCGAGCGCTTCGGGCGCTCAAGAAGAGCGGTTCGTCCTGAGAACGAGCAGGCGGAAGTGTGGATCTTACCGCCTCAACTCAACCCCAAAGTCCGCGAGTACTTTGAAGACAGCAAAAGACCCATCGATGGCGGTGCCTGGTTTTCCCGCCCCGCTGTACCATCATCCGCCGAGATCCTGGACACCGACACCGTCAACACGAGCTCCGCCGACGTCGTGGAGATCGTGCCCAACAAGCCCAAAGGAGCGTGGGAGTCCAAAGGTCGCTATCAGTCACGATGACACTACACTTGCGAACAACACGCTGACAGGAATCTTCAGAGGCCTACCTCGGGGCTCAGTACGAGCTATTGCGCGAGGACGCCGTACAGCCACTACGCTTGGCCGTCTCTCGGGTGCGGATCACGCCAGACGGCAACGAGGAGACCTTCAACGGCGCAGTTGGCATCTACGAAAAAGTAAGCGACGCTCACTCATCCTCTGCTACCTCCCCAGCGTACTGACTCTTGTTCCAGGTGCACATCTGCAGCATGACGTGCGCGACCCGTGGCATCGCTCTCCGTGTCACCTTCAGTCTCGGCCGCGTGGGCAAAAAGATCCGCTGGGACCATTCGAAGCGCCTCATTACCGGAGGCCTCGTCGTGCTCACGCCGGTGAAGGACATGTTCCAAACACGAGCTATCGTCGCTACGGTCGCTGCAAGGCCCCTGGAGCTCCTGGACCTCAACCCGCCCGAGATTGACCTGTACATTGCCAGGCCGGAGGAGATGGAGATTGATCCAGCGGCGGAGTGGGTTATGGTGGAGGATCGCAGTGGCTTCTACGAAGCGGACAAGCATACGCTGTTGGCACTGCAGAGAATGATGAGGGAGCCGTAAGTGTTCGAATCCCGCTGCCATACCATTCCCCACGAGCTCCTGTAGCGAGCCCCATCGCACTCTTGCCGGGCTAGGACGCGAGAGACTCAAGCTGATCAACCTCTCAGATTTCCACTAGCGGAGCACCTCGTCGACGCGCAACCTACAGTCACTGCGCCAGCGTATGTGGCAGAACAGCCAAAGCGTGACCTGACCTCAGTCTTGCGCAACAAGCACGCAAAGTACGAAAACGTCGAAGTCCTGAAGCAATGGCCTGCCCAGCCTTCAAGCGATATGGACGCATCACAATTGGCCGCTCTGCGACGCATCCTGACCAAGCGTCTCGCCGTGATCCAAGGGCCGCCAGGCACGGGGAAGACTTATGTGTCTGAGCAAGCGATCAAAATCATGCTCGCGAACGGCAAGCCGGACGACCCGCCGATCATCATCGCCTGCCAAACGAATCACGCCGTGGACCAACTGCTCCGCAAGATTGCCGAGTTTGAGAAAGAGTTCGTTCGCCTGGGTGGCAGATCCAAAGACAAGGAAGTCATCAAGAAACGCACGCTCTACGAAGTGAGAATGCTGACGTCCGATGAGCAACTGGCTGGGAGTCTGAAAGGCAACGCAAGGAAGAAGATGAAAGATTTGGAGAAGGAGTTTGGTGTGCTGCTGTCGCCGCTCAAGCCAGAGAAAACTCCGCTCGACTTTACCATGCTCGAAAAGCTTGGCTTACTCACACCTAAGCAAGCCAGCAGTCTCGAAGCTGGAGCTTCTCGGTGGGTTCAAGACAAGCGCAGCAACCCGAATGAGGCGTGCTCCTCGCCGTTCAATGTATGGCTCGGCAAGACGCTGGTCAGCGTACCCCTAAAGCAGCAGGGCGAAGAGTTCGGCTTCGACTTCGAGGAGCAAGATCTGGCGTTCGAGCACCTGAAAGAGCTTGAGGCTGAGAACATGGCCAAGGACGACGAGGACTTTGAGACGCTGCACGGCCTTCACCTTCCTCTCGCCGACAACTTTACCTGCCGCAAGGCGACGGGCATTAGCGAAGCCAAGGTCAAAGACGCTCTGAGAGAGCAGGACATGTGGAAGATACCGGAAGTCACTCGCGGCGAAATCTACCGTCACCTACAGTCGGAAGCGAAGAAGCATATCCTTACTGTCTTCCGCGAGAAAGCCAAGGTGTTCAACGAGCAGGCCGCCAAGCGCCAGATCGGTCAGTGGGAGCACGACGAAAACATCCTCAAGCAGCAAAAGGTCATCGGCATGACCACGACCGGTCTCAGCAAGTACCGTGGGCTCCTTGCGGCACTGCAGCCGAAGGTCATTCTGATCGAAGAAGCTGCCGAAACGCTCGAGGCACCAGTCACCGTCGCCTGCCTCCCTTCACTCCAACACCTCATCCTGGTCGGCGATCACAAGCAGCTACGGCCACACTGCCACGTCAAGGCTCACGAAGATAGGCCGTTCTACCTCAACGTCTCGTTGTTTGAGCGCCTGGTCAACAACAAGGTGGAATTCGATACCCTGGCCAAGCAGCGCCGTATGATACCGGAGATCCGTCGCATCCTGTACCCTATCTATGGCGAGCTCATCAAAGACCACGCGTCCGTCCTCGATCCGGAGAGGCGACCGGATGTACCCGGCATGGGCGGCGTCAACTCATTCTTCTTCACCCACCAATGGCCGGAGCAGCGCGACGACCAGATGTCAGCTGTCAACCCTGATGAGGCGGAGATGATCATGGGCTTTGTGGAGTATCTGATCGTCAACGGCATGCAGGCCCGGGACATCACCATCCTGACATTCTACAACGGCCAGCGCAAGCGTATCCTCTCTCTGGTGAAGGACAATCAGCGGAGCGAGAACAACATCTTCACGGAAGGCATCCCCATCATCGTCACCGTGGACTCCTACCAAGGCGAGGAGAACAAGGTGGTCCTTCTGTCGCTCGTCCGCAGCAACGACAAAGGCCAGATCGGCTTCTTAAGCATCGACAACCGTGTCTGCGTCGCTCTGTCTCGCGCCCAATGTGGCTTCTACATCTTCGGGAATGGCTTGCTACTGTACAACGAGAAGTACAAGACCTGGCTGGAGGTCATCAAGATCCTGGCCGGCCACAAGCGGAAGTCGGAGCGTCCAAAGATCGAGCCGGTCTCGCGATTGGATGAGAAGCTGCCGGTGCGATGCAGCAATCACAATAAAAAGAGCCTCATCGGAGAAGCGGCCGACTGGCAGACGCTTACCAGCGCGGGCGGATGCGACAAAAAGTGCGATGGGCTCCTTCCTTGCGGGCACAAGTGCGTGATTGCTTGTCACCCTTTCAGTCACGACACCATTGTCTGCCAGCAACCATACGGTAAGAAGCTTCCGTGCGGCCATGGCCAGTGCGAGGGTGACTGCGGCGCGAGATGCTCGTGCAAGCTCTGCAACAAAGCCCGCGGGCCCGCTCAGATCACTGACGTTCCGCACATGGACCAACCATCTGGGGGTAAGGGAACGCTGTCGAGGGCGACATCCAACAGTTCGGGGTCGTGGCAGTCATTTGCGAAGGAGGAGCCCAAGCGGTATGCTGACGCGGCTGCGGCGCCGTCGCGGCGTGGAAGTCCGCAGAAGCAGTCGCTGGCGAAGGCTGAGCCGAAGAAGAAGGGTGAAGAGTTGTTGCTTGACATCGCGGAAGAGGCTGTGGGCAAGCTCGGGAAGCTGACTTTGGGCATGGACGGTGGGGTTTCGAAAGTGACGGGCAGTCGGTCGGGTTCGGGGTCGACGGTGAAGGGTAGTAGCGGCGGTTACGAGGTGGTGGCGAGGCAGGGGAAGAGCGCGCGATCGAGCGAGAAGAGCTTGCTGGATGAGGAGAATAACGGGTGAGGCATGGGATCGGTGGAGTGAGCAAAGAGGGGGGGGGCTTCGAAATGGTGTCGCAGCGCACGGGATGATATCGATGAGCATGAACCATCGTCAGGGGTGCAAGAGTCTTCGGGCTCAGCTGGTACGTATCGTATCGCATCATGAAGGAGATGGTCTTGACTCACGATCTCCGACGGCCGTTCCTGAGACACTCACGTGTTCTTGAAGCTTGTTGCTCGTGACACAATGTCTGCAACAATTCGATGCTTGACAATCATTCTCACACTCCTCCCTTTCATCTACATCTCTCTCCATCTCAATGCTGCCGCTTCCGCTAGATGACGCCATCCTCAGAGACTTCACACAGTGGGCCCAGAGATCTGTGCGACATAAGCCACGAAAGAGGAAGGAGCGTGAGGCGTCACCAGAGCACGTGCACCGTTGAAACTTTCGCCACCTTTCCGCGCCGCTTAACCCTACAGAAAATTTCAACACTCACTCACCAACTTTCACCTTCCGCATCTCCTGGACGTCCACCTGCCGCATCTCCTGGACTTCCGCCTGCCACATCTCCGGGACTTGCACCCCTGAGATCGCAACGCTGACACCTTCACTCACAGCAACCCCCGCCGCCACAACGTGACAGTCACCGCCGCCCACAAACCATGCCCACTTTCCGCTCGGTGACGGTGCACGTCACGGACAAGAACGACGTCCCGCTGGAGGAGCACGGCGTACGCAAGTCCGACCGCGCGAAGAACACGAGCTGCTATGTTCTGTCGGAGAATGATATGCCGTTCCGTATCAGCATCAAGCCGAGCGTGCTGCCGTTCCCGGAGTTCGAGCGCGAGGCGGAGGAGAGGCGGAGTCGGAGGGAGAAGGATGAGAAGGGGAAGGCTGTTGAGAGGGAGGAGAGGGGGTATGAATTTGAGTCTCGTGGTGGTGATGTCGACGAGCGGCAGAAGGTGATGGAGGATGTTTATGGCAAGCCAGAGGAGTTCGAGCGCAAGATGGGCCTCCACGATATCGAGGACGCGGACCTCAGGAAGCATGTTCGATGGTTGGCGAAGCGGTACGGCGATGCGAGTTGGGAGATTCTGCTGCTGCAGGCTGTGGAGTTTGATCGTGCGTTCCAGCGTCAGGCGCTTGTGGCGCTTGAGGATTTTGCGAGCTCTTACCATGTCGGTCCGGGTGGGCAGCAGGAGGATGATGGGTCTGGGGCCACCAAGAAGGCGCCGTATCACTTGATCGCCACCCTTCGCCTGGATGCGAGACGTGGGTGGGAGAAGCGCAGCATTCTCTGCCTCGACCAGGGGCATCCACAGTTCCGCGCTCCTGAAGGAGAGACGAAGATGGTGTACCGCACCGTCAGGGACCCGGACGGTGGACTGCGCCAGTGCGGGTGGTACTTCAGCGAAGTCGGCATCGAGACCGTGATGGATAGCCTGGACAAGCTGCTCCTCGCCGGCGACAACAACAGCAACGACACCACCACCACCGACCACGACAACGACGTCGTCCCCGCCGAAGACGACGATGACCTCCTCACCGCCTTCCGCACCCTCGGCACCAACGGCCTGAACGACAGCGAAGAACCCTTCGGCGCAGGCCAGATCGAAATCACCTTCGAGCGCATCAAAATAGGCCTGCTAAAGCGCAACGAGGACTTCCACGACCACGCCGCCGATGCCGACGCCGACGACGACGTGGGAAAGGCCGTCGACGCCGCCAAAGTCCCTCACATCGCCGCCCGCGACGCGGGGATCAAGCGCAGAGGCACGCACGATGTCATCTACTTCGAGCCGTACGTGCCCGGCGAATCGCCGTTTGCGATTTTCCGGTTCTATTATAGGAATGAGCAGAGGATGCGGAAGATGGGGTTTCTGGGGCCAGCGGGGGAGGCTGCCGGCACGGGTACGCAGCAGCAGAAGAAGGCGGCGTTGAGCAGTATGGCGCCGTTGAGTATTACCCAGGCCACGCTGCCGCAGTATGACTTCAACGCGGAGGGGAGGGCGATCGCTGGGGGTGATGTTCCGGGGACGGAGACGAAGGTGGCGGCTGCTGGGGGTGTGGAGAATAAGATGGTGTTTGGTGGAGGGGTGGAGGTGGGGAAGACTGCTGGGGTGGGGAAGATTAGGATGGTGTTTGGTGGAGGGGTGGAGGCGGTGGAGGCGGAGAATGCGAAGCGCTTGGCCGAGGGTGACTTGGAGAGGGAGGTTGAGGAGGGAGTGAAGAAGGTGAGGAAGGAGGAAGAGGAAGAGGAGGAGGATGAGGAGGTTTGAGGGGGGGGGTGAAGGAGGTGAAGAAGGAGGGAGAGGGGGTATGAGGGGCTGGGTGTTCCAGGGACGTAGCAGCGGTCTTGCCTTGCTGTCACTGGTCTCGTAGGTTTAGGGAGAGTGTTCTGCGGGAGAGGAGTGTGATTTCTACGAGGGAAAGATAGCGCTGTCGTTGCCTCCATGAAGTTCCAGGAGCAACAACTTTAACGGCCTCATGTACTCAAAGATGAACTCTTACGAATGAGATCCTGCACGTCTGTTCACCCATCACTTTGTCTCTGTCCCTCCGCAAAATCGTCCATGAACTATGACGGCACGAATGGCTCACGAGTGGGAAGGGGATACCTGTAGTCCGCAGAAAGACGGCATGATCTCCGTGTCTCCATCTTACCCTTGAGCAACTAGTACGCCTCGCAAAGTCTTCAGAGCAAGATCTTCGCGCCTGAGATCTATGTGGGAGGCCGTCTATCGAGCGATGGCATCTTCTCCGTGTCTCCGTATCACCATTCGAACCGCTGCAACGTCTCGCGTGACCTTGTGAGCGAGGTTTGTCCGCCTGATATACTCGTAGTCTGTAGCGAGACGGCATCCTCTCCGTCCCCTCCGGATTTCCCTCGAGCAACTACGGTCCACAATCCGATGCGCCCGCCATGGTCGCCCACAGCAGCGTGGAGTATCGCGTCCAGTGAAGTGCATCCGGTCACGTTACAGCGGCGCAGAGTGGAGTCGCGCCTTCCCGCGTTCCACAAGCGATGCTCAGGGGGCACAAAGTACGAGGCGAAGGTGTCTCGGATCTCAGCTGGGGGGTCATTTAGCCATTTTGTAAGATAGCATGCATGGTTGCGCAAGAACAATGATGACGGCTGGAGCCGGTCGCCCCAGCGGTGGGGTCTCACTCCCGGTGGTACGGATGGGTTCGCCCTGGCCGCCTCTCACGGTCGATCATCAAAGCGTACGGTATGTCTTGCATTGCCCCCATCGGATCTCGGTAGGGCCAGGCTCGGAGCGTGATCGATCGAAGGGTGGAGCGCTTCTCGCAGCGCCAGGAGCTGCGTCTTGCTGCAACTGTAGCCGGGTTTAGCGGGAGCTTTTTTTTGCGTGACCTGGAAAATGTGATAGATCGCAAGACCTTATATGTCGGCGGCATGTCGTGATAGCTGCTCAAGAGGGGGGGCCCACGTCGTGGCATGTCGCCGTATTGCGACGGCTGGGAGACGCCACCCAAGGTGGAGTAGCATTGACTGAAAGGGAGCACTGCAAATGCCCCAAGCAGACGTATGAGGTCGAAACAGCATGGACCCGGCAGGCCGAACAAGCATAAACGCTGCTCTGGGACGATCGGCCGCTTGGGAGACGCGCGAATCGGACGTGGCCCATCCGCGCTTCTTGTGCGCCGCATGTCTGTGTTGATGCCAGGGTGCAGGTCAGCTGAGTTAGGGTACGGGTGTATTTGTCACGGCTGGCTCGGAGATGATCGGGACTTGCAGGGGACCCCAGGAGCACGCATCTCGGCCAATCGAAGATACGCTCTATGAGACTCGTCGTCTGCCGCGAAACTGCTTGTTGGCAGCTGCAATACGGGAAGTGGTGCTTCATCTGGGGAACTATATGCCAGCAGCACCAGCACCAGCACCAGCAGATGTCAAGTTGTGGGCAGTGGGTGGTGGAGAGCGCCGCCACAAGACCCGAAGCCATGGCTATGGCCTGTCACCCATGCATGCATCCCGACCATCTGGTTCCAAATCTTGGTCGCGCGCGGCAGATCGCCATCTTTCCTGATTGTCGGGTCCGCATCGGCATGGCTGCTTTCATCTCGGCCCGTGTAACTGACACCGACATGCGTAAAATAAGAGGGCATGGCCCGCTCGTCCACCAATAGTGCCGGGCGAGGCCATGGCGCACCAGTCCCTGCACGCGTGAGTCCATGACCTCAGTCTCCTTGTCACACGGGTGGGTGCTCGGGGCGGCGCCACGCCCGCGCGGGTGGACGCGATGGAGATTGGGGAATGGCCAGGATATCTCCAATGCAGGACGGTGGTTGATGGGAGTCGCCTTGCGGCAGACGCTCCCGCTCCCCTTAGGTCCACTGCGCAACGCAAATCGACCGAAGTGGGATGGCGAGGCCAGCTCATGCCTAAACGAGGACTTCCAGCACGGCCTTTTGAACCATCTCCTCTTGTCCCTTCGATCATATAAGAGCATTGGAAACTACTTTCTCATAGGACCGACGTCTCACTCCAAACCCAACTCGAGCCATTTACAGTTCGCACCACCGTTGCTTGTCTGGGGGAGCGTTTCACGTCAAGCCGAACCTTACTCACACCAGCCCCCATACGGCACCAACTAGCTCTACGACGGCATTCACCTCGTAGCTACCGACCGGACGGCACCAATCACGACTGAGCAACTCAACGTCGTACCCCCTCGTCCTCTTGCAAAGGACCCATTACCACGGACCCGGATCACCCGCCTCCAGCAAGATTATTGGAAAAATTCTCGGTCTCGTGACCATCAACCAACTTCCTACAACCACACATATGGCGGACACACACCAACGATCATACCTCCGTGACTCCTCTGGCCCGCGAGCGGTGGATACAAACTCCAGCAGTCGAGACAAGGCACGGAGCACCAGACGCCCCAAAGATGGCGACGACAAATCTTCCCAACGATCCAAACGCGACTCCAACCGTCGCTCCCCCAAGAAAGACAGCCACCGACGAAAGCACTCCTCTTCCCAGAGCACCACCGAAACCTACACCGAGCGGCCCTACTTCGAACTCGACGTCATCGGCCAACCCCCGGTGGGCATCGCCCTCGGCATGCCCGTTGAGACCTCCGTGATGATCAGTCTCCGCCTCCCCTCCGCGGACCGATCCATCACCACCACCACCACCACCACCACTGCCACCGCCGCCAGCAGCGTCGACACCTCCCGCCTCTTCGCCGTCGCCTCCCTCGTCGCCGACAGCCGCAGCGGCGAGCGCGTGCCCCTGGAAGCGGGCATCATGACCGGGCAGAAAATGTTCGACTCCGTCCACCCGATCCCAGACGAGTGCGCGGCGCGCCTGGCGAACAATGAGCCCTGCCGGCTGGTATTGGGCTACTTCTCCTTCCCGCAGATGCTCATCCGGCAGTCGGGCGCGTACCGCATCCGCACCACGCTGATCAAGATGAGCGCGTCGGGCGAGGGCGGCGGGTCCAGCGTCCTGGCCGTCGACAGCGAGCCCGTCAAGGTCGAGCGGAGGAGCATCGCGACGCCGCGCCGGCATCAACGGGTGTACAGCTGAAGGGTTCGCGGGGCGTCGGGGCGTTATCGGGTGGGTCTGGATGATGATGAGGGCGTTGAACAAGTGTTGTTTTTGTTGTTACCTGTAATGCAATATGGGGCGCTTTCGGTCGTACATGGGCTGCGGCTGTACACAGACGGCAAAAGCGTATCAGTCGCTGATGAAGACATTGCTCCGGTACATCGATGGAATACCAGGGAAGATAGGCATATAGAAGGCTCGCCGGCTCGTGTGAGCGGCGGTGTAGATGTTGAGTACTGTTAGCGCGACCGATATCTCACCCGAGCTTGCTTTGTGTGTTGGGTCTTTGTGCACCTATATCCGCAAACCCGAGACGTGTCATTATACGTACATGTAGTGACGCTGGAGGACGGTAAATCTGTTGTCCGAGGCCGGTCCAGACGCAGGACTTTGGAAAGGACGAGAACCCTTCCAGGTTTGCCCGCTACATCCACGCCCAATTTGCTCTTTTGCCAGCGCCGGACGACCTCATCGTGAACACTGCTAGATAGCTGGCTCTACCATTGTATGGCGTACGACGGGAGCAGCTGAGCGCCGCCTTACGCTGGGGGGAGAGGACGTCGGCCCGATCAGTGATCGTGACTGAGAAGAAGGGACTGTATCGAGCTTGTCATTAACTATTGAGCTGTGGCACCCTGCTTGTTGTGTCGCTAAGTGTGCCGTCCATCGCTACGCAAGCGGAGATATTTGTCGTCGCGCCCGGGCAACTTGGCTCGTGAGGCGGTTCGTACGCGCACCACTTGTATCTCTCCCGAAACGCTCGCTGATATCAGCGGACCGCAGTACGACTAGGCGCGCTGGTAGGTTCGCCGAAGTCTGTTGTGTCTCTCCAAGTCCGGTGACGAAGAGCCCGGGAGGACGGAGAGCGCGATTCTGCCAGCCGTGCTAACTCTTTACCAGACGTTCCTGCGGCGTGGACTCCGCGCAAACCAGGCGCTCATATGTCGGGCTAGTTCTTGGTCTCCGCGCAGCGTTGTGGCACATTTGCGGCGTCACTTGACCTGCTTTCGTCCGCTCATTGGGATCATGGATCTTGCCCATTGCGCATCGCGTGATGCTCATCGCGTGATGTTCACCAAGCAGCCGTTTGGACGTTGGGATCGGCGCTCGCGGTAGCCGGCCTGGTGGCTCCATCATCCCCCCGCGCTTTCGTCAATCTCGACAGCATCATGCAGATCCCGCTCCTTTGGCGGCACAATGCTCTCGTACGGGTACCCAAAGTCCTCCTGCAGCTTGAAGTCCTTATCGCTCAATCTCTCCAACACCTCCGTTTCCTGATCCTCAAGTAGAACATGGTAACCTTCCGCCTCATCATCAAGATCGGTAGGCACCCAAGCAACACTCAACGCCCGCTCGATCTTCCTCAGCTCAACGTCGTACTTCCGCAAGAAATGCCGCCGTATCGACCCGCTCTGCGTTTGCCGAACAGACTCGGGGCAATACTGCAGTCCATCCAGCAGGGCGAATATGATGCGATCCTTCAGCAATCCAACATCCGTCTCCGTCTCACCCACAATTTTCCACGCCTCCTCCAGGCCACCCGAGTAAGTCATCTGCTCCACGAACCAATAGTCACCCCTCGTCTTCGTCGTCACCATGGGAGTGATAGTCGCCAACTTCTTTGGCTTCCTCCTCGCTTCGCTGTTCTTCCACACCAGCCACTCCCACCAGAGTTCCTCGACGTGCTTGCAGCGCGATAAAGCCGCGATCCAGCCGTGGAGATATTGCCAGTCATCCCGGCTCAGGAAAGTTCGAAGATGGTATTGTTGTTCGGGTGGGAGGTGAGTGCAGTCGTCGAAACCCATCAGAACCTGCAGCAGGTCCGAGCGCAGCCAGCGGCCATTGCGTATCTCGCCCAAACCTCGGTGGCCAATCGAGAACTTGGCGATAGTGGCGCGGAAGACGTTGGAGGTCATGCCGATGCCCCGTTCGCGGATGATGCGGAGATACTTCTTCATGCCGTTGACAGTCCGAACCCGTGCGGCGAATTTGAGGCCGAAAGCTAGAAGTTGGTCGTGAAAGTGTACGTTGTAGACTTGATAACGGCTGTAGATCGTGTTGATGGTGCTGAGGATTTCTGCGTCGTCCACAAGGGCGCGAGAGCGGTAGAGGGCGCGTACGATGGGCTCATGCAGAACGGCGATGGAGAGGCGAGTCTGGCGGGACATGGTAAGGGCGGTGGCGACGATGCGAAGGACTTCTGTGTGTCTCTGGCAGCGAAACAGCTGGGCGCGGAGGACTTGACGGGTGAGCTTGCCATTGAGGGCGAGAGAGAGATTCCGCCGGAAAGTCGAATGAGAGATTGGGGCTTCGTTTGACTCTGGAAGCTCAAGCTGAACCTGCGACCTCAAGTCAATTGGTGACAGGGTTAGCTAGTGCCTCACAATGGCGGTCAAAGTAGACTGGGAGACCAACTCCTCCAAACCACTGACGGGGTGGAGCAGGCGCGGGAACGAGTACTGAGTCTTTCAGTGGTTCAGAGAGGTTCTGCTGCGGGGCCAAGTGTGAGTACTGATTGGTGATGACTTACGGTCGTTTCTCGTTGTGGCCGCGACGATTTCCCGCCTTGGGCCAAGGGTTGGACAGACTGTTTAATATCGGGATGCGCAGGTGTTTGGTCTTCCAGAGATCTTCCAGGCTGCGGAATGCGTCACGGACATCGGCGGGTTGGTCTTCCAGCTCCCATGCCGGTAGCGCGTTGGCTACGGCGACCGCGATCCGCTTGTGCTCGGCCTCGTCTGCCATCACTGGCCTGCTGACAACCTGGCGGTCCACCATCGCTAACACATGGCCACCTCCCGCCCGTGTTACCGCCAATGTCTCCAATCTCCGTCTTTTCGGCATCATGATCGCGGGGCGTCGCCGTCTGAGGAGCGCCTGCCTAGCCTGGCAAGCTAAGCAGATCGAAGGCGTCCGCCTGGCCGCCATAATGCACTTCACTCGCTGCTAAGGTATGTATGTGGCATTCGAACGACTGGCATTGTGCCCTTCGTTAACCTACGAACATTCCCTGGAGGCTCGGCGGCTAATCCCGGCTGCCGGCTACCGAGCCGCCCCCACACTTCAAGATTTCGTCACTGGAACTCTTTTATTAGACGCATGGTGCGTGATCATCAACTCGCATCGTCCCTTGCAACATCACGACAGCCGGGAACCATGGCAGACACCCCAAGTCCGGCGCAAGGCCTCGTGCCGCCGCATACCTACATCGAGAACGAAGGCTACGTACAGGACGGGCAGACCCAGCGCAAGCACATGCCCGGCAGCGCTCTTGATGACCCAGAGGCCGACTACGATCAGGAGGAAGAGTATGATGACCTCTTCGAGCCCTCGGAAGAGGAATACGACGACACCGAACTCCAAGCCTCTAACCCAGCCGACTACACCAAAGCCTACAACCGCCAGCGCCGTCTAAACGATCAATCCATACCTGACCCCCAAAAACCGAAGGCCAACCCGCAACTTAACACGAGCGCGAACGTGGACGATCAGATCAAGGGCTTGTCGAAGCACACGGCAAAATTACGTCTATCGAACCTTGAAGCGGGCTTGGGAGGGAAACAACATGGCGGCGCCGAGCGGAGCGACCGCGCGACGACGGAGCAGGTGCTGGACCCTCGAACGAAGATGATACTGTTGCAATTGCTGAACCGGGACATCATAAGCGAGATGAATGGCGTACTGTCCACGGGCAAGGAAGCAAATGTCTACCACGCCCTCAGTACACCTCCGGATTCTCAGCTCAGCGGAGAACCTGCGGCAAAGCCCCTGCATCGTGCGATCAAGGTATACAAGACGAGCATTTTAGTATTCAAGGACCGCGACAAGTACGTGAGCGGCGAGTTCCGCTTCAAGCACGGCTACAACAAGTCCTCGAATCGCGCGATGGTGAAAGTGTGGGCGGAGAAGGAGTTCCGGAATCTGCGGCGACTACATGCGGCGGGCATACCGTGTCCGCAACCGATCTACCTGAAAGCGCATGTTCTAGTCATGAGCTTCTTGGGCAACAGCAAAGGGTGGCCGGCGCCACGATTACGGGACGTAGAGTTCACTGCCACGAACACGACGTCTGAGGAGGAAGTCGTGAGCAGATGGCGGGTCGTCTACCTCACGCTTCTAGGATACATGCGGAAGATGTACCACGTTTGCCGCCTCGTGCACGCCGATCTATCGGAATACAATCTGCTTTACAATGATGGCAAACTATTCGTCATTGATGTAAGTCAAAGTGTAGAGCACGATCATCCGCGCTCGCTGGAGTTCTTGCGCATGGATATCAAGAATATCACGGACTTCTTCCGGCGGAAGGGCGTCGATACTCTGTCTGAGCGGGCAGTTTTCGGCTTGGTCACGGCATCTCAAGGCACGACGGAGGAGGCAGGGGTGAGAGATATGGTCGAGAGGTTGTACGAACTACGGGCGCAGCAGCCTGAGCAGGATGACGAGGAGAGGGAGGTGGATGATGAGGTGTTCCGGCAGCAGTATATCCCGCAGACACTGCAGCAGGTGTACGACATCGAGCGGGATGCGGAAACGTTGCAGCAGGGCGATGGCGCATCACTGCCCTATCGAGGCCTACTCGCGGATGACAGGGTTGCGGATGGAGGGGCTGTACAGCCTCCCATCGCATCCAACCTGCCTGCACCCGGAGACGGCACAGTGGAAGCACCCGCATCTAATGAAGCAAACGCCATTAACGAAGAGAGCGACGAGACTGGTTCCGATGACGACCGCGAGAAATGGTCTGACGACGATGCGAGACCGCGTGGCAAGCGCTTCGAGGACAAGGACGAGAAGAAGGCGCACAAAGCGTCGGTGAAGGAGGAGAAGCGCGAGCGGAGGAAGGAGAAGATGCCGAAGCATGTCAAGAAGAAGCTCGTGAATCAGGGTAGTCGCGGGAAGAAGTAGCAACACAAATTTGAGACACGCTTCCATCAAGGCGCTGAAGTGAAGTGAAGTGAATCAACGGGAAAATTCCACTTGGTGCCGAGACTGGCCGCTCCTTCCAAGACGTCTTGGCCTACAGGCTATTTGTCCAATCTTGCTTGTTCTGAAGTTTACGATTCCAACGCTTCAATTTTTGTGTAAGTACATCATCACTGTGCACCAAGTCTTGTGATATCTCCGCCACTTCCACTCCCGACAAGCTGAATTCTTTACCTTAGCAACACCGCTTTCTCCGAGGCCTTCCCTCCTGCTCAGTGGCAATGTCTGGACCGGCAGACGCCCTGAAGCAAGGCTTTGTTGAGTAAGCTACAGCTTGTCGCCTGATCAACCTCCAGAGAGTCATTCGCTGACAGTCACGATATCAGGCTCTACAGAAGCGGCGAGCTCACGGACTTCGTGATCGAGTGTAGTCAACACAAGCTGAGGGTGCACAAAGTACTCATATGCGCGCATTCGAAGTACTTCCGCGCGCCATGCGGGAAGGACTACGCGGTACGTGCTGGCAGGAGTTCGACACTGGTAGCACCAACGTGAACCTAATGTGTTGCAGGAAGGTGACGAAGGCCGGATCGCACTGAAGGCTATCGGCGAGGGCGATGACGATGAAGCTTGCGACGATCCCGAAGCCATCAAACTGATGGTCGACTTCTTCTACTATCTGGACTACAGCGCTCGACCGATCCCGAGCACGCCCGCGAGTACGCCAGCAACAGCTGCCGCCAAGGTTGCTCCTGTGGTACCGGCAAAGGCGCCCGTAAACGCCCCTCGGAGCCTGTTCCAATTTGACGAACCCCAGTCACTGTTCGGAAGTCCAACCACGCTTGCCGGCCAGACGAAGAGACCCTCAATCAGTGGCTTCGGCGGCTTCGTAGCGTCTACTCCGCGACCAGTCGCGCCTCACACACTTGCGCCGTCGTTGTTCGGACCTCCAGCCCATGCACGGCCGGACACCACCCCGAAGGCTTCCGCGCCGGCTCCCGCCACGGATGGCAACGTAATCATGCACGCCAAAGTCTTCGCGGCAGCCGTCAAGTACCAAGTCCCAGCGCTGCAAGCGCTTTCCGCTTCGAAGTTCGCGGCCGCCGCCAAAAGCCGCTGGGACCATCCGGCTTTCGCGGAAGCAGCACGCATTGCCTACACGACTACGATGGACGATTTCCGCCAACTACGGGACACCGTCAGCAACACTCTCCACGAGCACCGGATTCTGCTCGACAAGGTCAGCATTGAGAGCGTCGTCAAAGCTACGCCCGATCTCCATTTCGAGCTTCTTCGTCTGGCGCGCGGGTTGCCGGCTGTTGCGGAGAAGAAGGCGACGGATGAGGGACTGAAGTGTGCGGGGTGCGGTATCTGGCTGTGGTATGAGAAATGTGAGACATGCTCGGCTGAGTACAGAGGTTGCTGCGGGAGCTGTGAAGGGGACGATTGCGCGCGCTCGTGAGAAGAGAGTGTGGCAGTACGAGGGAGGGCCGGTGAGAATCCAGTGTGCACCAGATTCACTTTACTCTTGTTGACGGGAGGCGAAAATGCAGGCATCATCCTCTGTCAATGTCAATGCTTGTGTCGCTTGAATGCGGAAGGTGCGCTTCAATAGCTCTTTCCACTTCCAGTGGTCTCGACGTACCCACTCCGTTGTCAACCAACCTTGAAGTGATTCCACGACCTCATCAACGTTATCGGAATTAATGCATTACGACTGCAGACACAAGCAAGAATGGGTGATTTTGTAGACCGTGATGCGGCCAAGGTGCTTACCAAAGGTCTCGCAAAGCAAGCACTCACACCCCCTGGACAATATCTGCTCGCATACTCACAACCATTTCAAGCTTGCGAGCGAGTGGCTACTTCTCGGACCTTACCATCATCTGCGGCACTCGAACCTTCAAAGTCCACAAGGCGATTGTTTGCGCGCAATCGGAGTACTTCAACACCAAATGCAGGACCCCGTGGCCGACGATATCTGCCACTGTCATCAAGCTGAAAGACATTCGCGACGACACGGCCTATATGATACCCGAGGATAAGGCTCTTGATGATGCGGATACCATAGAACAGATGGTGGAGTTCCTCTACGCCTTGGCTTACCCGGCGAAGGAGGGTCAATGGATGGGCACGGTCAGCATTGCCAAGCTGTTTGCCGTAGCAATCAAGTACCAGATTCTTGCGTTGAGAAAGGCGGCCGCTGAGAGGTTTGCTATGGAGGCTGAGGCGGTCGGGGGCAGATTTGACGGGGGGGTTGCCGAATTCGCCGGAGCGATGAAGCTGGTCTATACAACAACGCCAGCGGACGTGAGGGAATTGCGGGACGTGGTCGAGCAGACTCTCCTCTACGATACGCAAATGCTCGAGAAGGCTGTCATCAAGGAGGCGGTGTCTGGAATCACGGGACTGGTGTACGAGCTACTGATAAAGCCTCACGGGACGGGACGACGAAGAGGCATCTCGGAGGAGGCGAATGGCATGTGTGCCTGCGGGACGGATTGCCAACTGGTAGACTGCTTGCTGTGCGGCTCCCTGCACCACGGATGTTTGGGTCAATGCCCCGCTTCGTCCCTTTTTTGACGACACTGAGACACGTTGCCGCTGGGGGATACCGGACTGACGTCTCGTCAGGAGGTACGACGTTGATACACAAGGCAACGGTCTAGCTATGGACCAACAGTTGCAGGTGGGTATGCTTGCTGTTGCACGGTCATGACCTCCGGGCAGACCTAGCTTTCTACTTAGTCCAACCAAGAGGTCATACATTTACTGGTCCATGAGCCACCTGCACACCTCATCATTTGACTAATGACTGGTGAGATCCCCTATACTCTCTCGTGCGCTGCTGGAGGTATACTCAATTTGTGCCTGCGAGTGCAGGACATGCCTAGAAGCGGATATATATCAGCTGGCAAGGAAGTCACGAAGTCATGACGAGTAGCAACGATAATGCTATAGTCTAGGGCTTGTGGTGGCAACGGCCGGTCAGACCTGTCTGCGATGTACCCAGCCACTCGAGCGAATTGCTGCGTCTCGTTATAGTGCACAGTACAGACGGGATTGCGTCCCGGCATGCGTCTCATCCGGGCCTGACAGGCTGCCGTGCTTCCCTGAGGAGGATACGGCATCGCCTCTTAGCCAGTCGCCACGAACGGCGGGATCGATGCTGTCAGCGTCGAGAAAGTGTGCTTCTGAGCTAAGGCGCTCGTGTCGAGGCTTTGCGTAGGCAATGAGAATCAAAGGAGTAGCGGTGCGTACACACGCCATAGATAAGTGAGACGAGACCGGTTTCTGCTGCATATCTCGCCATCGTCTTAACAGCAGTACATACCGCAAGCCTAGCCTGGGAACATAACTTGCAAGCAATTTGGTATGACCGGGGTATCTTTGCGCACTGACAGAAACGCCGAAAGACGGTCCGTGGCAGTGTATGCCTGTAGATTGTTGTTGAGCAGTGAAGGCTCCGGAAATGACCTCATGTCCACTGTGTCGTTGGCTGACACCAGCGTCCCGTTCGCACAATCGTGGTAAAGCGTCAATAGCTTGCGCCGCAAGCCAGAGGGAGGTCTAGCCACACTTCCATTGTTGCTGCTTCCGTCGAAGATCTCGAGTGCTTCATATCAAACGGCGTATAGTGCAGAATCCAGTCCGCAGAGGAATCACCTTGAAGAGCTTTCTTATCATTCTCCGGCACGGCCGTCTTCTCGTCAAACTTCGTGAAGTCGTGCTATCGTTTGTCACGCTGGTATGCCACGTTCGATCTTGAACAGATCAAGAGCAAGGCTCGGCAGCTCGTGGATGGCCTGGCGGACGTCGGGAGTGCTTGCAAGTTGCGGATGGCATCGAAACGCCTCACACACGATATCGCGCAGACCGCGGTCAGTGTCGATGGTTGAACAGTAGACTTCTTCGATGGCGAGCGGGAATTCAGGCGAGTCGTAATTGCAAGCCATGGCCACCTCCAGCTTGAGCATCGCGATCTGCTTCAGAGACGGGATGTCGTACTTCTCCGCGAGCGCATACACCCGAGCATGTATTACAAGATTCGAGTCGTCTTCTGGAAGCTCCTCCTCTTCTTCGTCATAGGATTCATAATCGCTCTCGCCTTCCATGACAAGTGGCGGCGTCTGCGCTCTTCTCCGAATCGGCGACCTCGGTGCCTTCGTGGTGGAATCGAGAGGGTCTCTTCGATCTGTTGCAGAAGCCACTGGGGATGCAGGTGTTTCCGGAGTGTAACAACCCGCAGCCGCCAGTAAGGGATCGCACACCAGGCTCAGGTCGAGCTTCCGTGGGAGCTTCTTGCGAGCATCCGAGAAGGCTCGATGCCGGAAGACAGTTGCTCGTGGCTGTTCTGGTTCGTTGAGGTAGTCCAGATGGTAGAAGACTGGCCGACTCCATCAGTTGATATCCGGTTCGATGCGGCAACGCCAACCTACAATGTATCATGTGATTCACTGCCTCCTCATCATCCTCACTCAGATCAATGACCCGACTATTCGCTTCCGCAAAAGCGTTGCCGCAAGCGCCGTCGAAGAAGCCACTGCGTGAGCATAGGATCGCTCTGTGTACGGCCCATTGTCGGTAGTTGCATACGATCGTCAGGTCCGAGTATTTCCCGCCGACATGAAGCCTGCACCGAGCGTAAGCAACACCCATATCTGTAGTTGTCGAATGGAAATACTCACGCGGACAACGCATTCAAGAGATCCTTCTGCGGACAGTAGTCTACAGGCGATGCAGAAAAGAGCGGGGTGTTGGAGTTGAATGCCATTTTGGCGTTTGGAGAGCCGTTCAGGCCGAACGTGCAGATCCGGCAAGCCGACGCTAGGGTTACGATCCAGCCAGTGTGGAAGACGAGCCGAGATTGGCGATATGATTGATGTCCGGAGAGCCTTGTGGAAGATTATTGAACAGTCGCGGACCTGCGCGAATGATACATCAGCAACAAAGAGCTGTCGGCGACGATCTACTAGGGAAGGGTGACCTACTTCTTCCACGGGGAAGCTTTCTTATGCTCGTTCGCTTGGCGGGACGCGTTGCATCTAGCCGCAGAAATCCGTCCGTCAGATGCAGGCTCAGTCCAAACGGACAAGGGCTGGGGCCACCTCCACGCGCGATGGCGCGGTTCGGGAAGTGAAGGTTCAGCTTGAGCACGTGGAGTCGACCTGCGGCAAGCGGAAGTATCTGAAGTGTGGTACCGAA
>NAJQ01000486.1:0-19439 GCA_005059865.1 Friedmanniomyces simplex
ACATACGCCGACCGGCATATCCGACGCCTTCGACAAACAACTTCCGTAGCCACCTATGCTTCGGAGTTCCAAGGATACGCCGCCGATCTGGAATGGAATGATGCTGCGCTGAGGTCGCAATTTTACCTCGGTCTCAAGGATGCCGTCAAGGCTGAGCTATCTCGCGGGCGAGGAGCTACCAACATGACAGCAATGGTGAAATCCGCCAAGGAAATCGACGAGAGGCTGCAAGAGCTGAAGAGCGACCGGCTCATGTACGCCGACCCTGGAAGGGGGCGCAGTTTTGCGCGGAAGGACCATTATGGACCAGAACCCATGGAATTGGATGCCACGAGGAAGGACCCGGGGAGGTCAAGTGGCGGGAACCGGAAGGTTCGATGCTATAGGTGCCAACGCATGGGCCACATAGCGAAAGACTGCAACAAGGTCAGCCGGGACTCGGTCCAGAGGAACGAGTTCAACAGTATGGAAAAGGACACTTACGACGCGTGCGCCAACTTCCTAAGACAACCACCAAGGACGGACGCCAACCAGGCCGTCAGAACGCCGCCAGCAGGGCAGTGTTCGGAGTAGAAGCACCAGCGGGGTTCGTTAGGTCAGCGATCAGCCGATCTAACGTGTGGGGCGACAGCGGGTCGCCAGAGGAAGGTTCTGGCCAGGGAGGATCGGAGCTCGGGAACCAAGGATCCCAGGCGGGCCCAGCAAGGCCGAGAGGAGGCTCGCTCGGGTGCTGCAGAGAAGAGTCGGGGGGGATCAGGGAGGCAAGGTCGGCGTCCTCAACCGCGATGGCGTCACCCTCGCGTTTCTCGTGAAGTTCGATCTGGCGACGCAGACGAGCTTCCTTCGCAAATGCGTACATCAACTCTTCTTGCTTGCGCGCGATGTCCTGACGCGCTTGGTCCAACTCCTTTGACAAGCGATCCCTTGTGGATCGTAGGCGGGACCACTCGTTGTCGGTGACCCGAACGTCACATGTCGCGTTGCGACGAACGCACTCAGCGCAGCGACCGGAGCGTATGTGTATGCGACACACTCTGTTGTTGCGGGAACAAAAGGAGCAGGAGTTCACCATGATGGTGCCGTGTGCTTCGATTAATGACCAAAGCCGATGCCGACGAGCTGTGGAGGAATGAGGCATTTCGATGATGAAGAAGGGAGGGATCGGACCCAGATTATAAGCTCGGGACGAGCTAAGCTAGGAGGGGGATGGTGTTATGATCGTTTGTCATGTGACGGATCACTCGGATCATGTGACAGACCTTGACGTATGACTCTCGTCGGAACGCCTGAGTACCACGGGAAGGCGATCTGTCGATCGTCGCGATCATAGTTAGAGAGCGGAATAATCGGACGGAGCGGCCGTACGAGAGGCGTAGTTAAGAAGACAGTCCTTACGGGTAGTTAGGAGCTTCGTGCTCAACTTAGTTAACCAAGTTATACCCTTGATTAGATCGTCTAAACCACCCTTAACCTCTTGATTGGATATTCTTCGTAACGGACTGTAAGGGACCGTAACACTTCTGCACAACTGTTTTCTGGGATCGTTCGATTACAAGCCTTACCGAGGCTACGGAGATTGGAACTAACTCTAACAACGGTCGAAACTTACTTATCCTCCCTCCTTTCTACTCTAACTTCGCTTGCTCCGCTATCTTACGCTTAGGCGTGTCGCCTTCTTACCTCGTTAGGGCCTATAGGAAATCCTTTTCTAGAGGATATCCCAAAACCTTTAGCTAGAAAGCATCGAGCTCCTAGCTCTAGAGGATGTCCCCGACGCGCGTCCTCGACTTATTTTAGAGCCTATAGCGTTAATCTAGACTAGTACTAGGCTGGAAAGCCGTTGCTATTCATGCTATAAAGATGCTGTTGTCCGTTTCGTTCTTCGCTAAGCGAAATCGCCTCTACCTCTCGATCCGGAAGCGTTTATCCGTAAGCACCGTCGGGAGTGTAAACCTAGGCATTAGGTAAACGACGAAGTGGAACTAGATGAAAGCATAGAAGAAGGCCGCTACTAGTGCAGCAATAATATGGCACAAATAGCAGGCTAACCGCGGCCTGCTTATGCTAGACTATATCTTTCCGAATATACTGTAAGTTCCTATTTCCCTTAGTCTTGGGCATATTGTCGTTTTCGGTCCGAAAGTGTAGTATATCTGCCTTTAGACTAGTCGACAGCCTAGTTGAGTAGAGCTAGCCCGAAGGCCTCGAAGCGGATCGCAAAGCCGGTCTCTAAGGCGGAGACTTTGCTAATAATCATTCCGGCGTTCTAAGCGCTAATGTATAGCACAATAGAGCCGCCGTCGCGCGGTATTGCTTCCATCAGGCGAGCAAGCTTCTCCTCGTCAATGTGACTGTCGACGTGCGCTATAGCTATGTTGCTAGTTACACGGATAGCGTTCTCGATAGATAAGTGCTAGTCTGCTCGGAGACGCTTGTATTCAACAAGCGCTTTAAACGTGGTTTGAATGACTATGTCGAATGCGTCGCCGTTATCCGACTGCGGGAGCTTAGGTGGGAGGAATACATAATTGACGAGCGATATGTACGCGGCTATCGTGCACGTTGATTCCACCGGTATGAACGTTCCACCGGTTGTCTGCTTCTAACGCAAAGCGATGCTGTTATTGCGCCGTAATATAAGGTCGCTGCGGGGAAGAAGCGATTCCGATTGTTGTGGTGGAGCTCAGTAGTTCCGGTGGAGAACCGTGCAACCTTGGCGTGGTGGTGTGGTGGCGTTCCTGTGTAGCCGCTAGGCGAATGAGGCAAGAAGGGCAGCTTCACAACATGTGACGCCCAAGCTGAACGTTCACAATCGCTGGTTGGAGCTATGTGCTCTGCAAGGAGTGAATTCATGCAACAGCGATCATTCGACTGCTTTCCGTCAACAAGTTGCGGTCGCGAAGCTCGTTGCAGTCGAGATCTCTCTCCAGTGCTATGCTTCAGTGTGCAACGCCACCTCTATTGATGGTGCACTTTCAAGCGTCAAGACTCAAAGACTCTCGTGATCTGCATGAGAAGATCAGCCCAGTCCACCTGCAAGAGCACTGCTTCACTCGCTTATGTTCTCATGATCACGGGATCGGCATCGCCGCAGGAAGCAGAGTGATGAGTGTTCATGTGGAAATTTTGGAAGAGCGATGGCGAGAGGCTCGTCTATATGTAGCGTTGTGCGTGCGCCTAGTCACCCACACTTAGCATTTGCTTCGCGACACGGCTCTGGACGAGAGATAGGCAAGCCGTGCTGTAAAAGACAGGTTGTCTTGGAAGCATGGTCTGGTCGCTTTCGATTCAAGCTAGTGATTGGCCCGCGGGGGAGCACATGCTCGCGTGCGAGACTGACCGGACCGCCGGTCCAGGGCACTCGGAGCAGTGCAAAACGCATCTGGTCCGCCGGCTGCAGAATTGGTCAACGGGGTGAGGCTATCTTAGCCCCGTTGCAGGCTACCAATGGACGTAGGCGATGCTGCCACGGATGGCAACTAGCAGCAATGTAGGCTGCGGCAGTCCTCCTCCCTCCAACCCGTCGATCCAACGATCGGCGACCATCCTTCTCAGGTAAGCACATGCACAGCTTACCGCCACCTGTATGTATCACTATGCTGTCACCACGCGGCTGTATCTTGAGCAAACAGCTTCTCGGTTAATCGTCACGCCCCCGGAACGTTTTCGCCGCGCCATAACAGTGAAGTGATCACAGTCATACTTACGCAGCAATCACCAGCCTCCGCTCGAGGCAGAAACCATCGGTCCCGTTGTGATCTCGTATGCGGATCCGGAACGCACCAGCCCGACGGGTCAAGGCAGCTTGTTCGTTGTTTAATGCGGAGCCGGCTAGCATGACATGAGCGTACTACGGCTGCCGACGGTAGCATGCAGGAACATAACCACCAGGTTGCCGTTGGTCAAGACCGGGATAGATGGTTCAGCTCTGTTCAGACTCATCAGCAATATGGCGTGGGGGCTTAGTAGAGGCAGCATGGGTCGAGCAACGCAGCTAGATCATTGGGGTATTCTATCTGGATGACACTACTGACGGGGCCATGTCAGTATACTTGCAATTGATACGAAAGGAACGGCAAGCACCTGTGGTACGGCAGCCGCAGCAGCGCGAGACATCGCACGGCGAGAGGCTGCACCGCCCGGGTGCACGATATCTGTGTCTACCACGCGACGCCAGTAGTCTTTTTCGCGCATGAGCACGCGCACTTGTCTCAGTGGTGAAGTCGAGCCTGGTAACGGAGAAGCGGGCTGGTCTGCTTCTGTCCGGGCGCGGGCAGAAGACTGCAGTGGTAAGTCGGTCCGAATAGATCATCGTATGGTGCAAGTGAGTAGTCTACAGGATAGACTATATGGAGACGATGCCCAGTAGAGCTTGCCAAGCCAATTGTGTATCGCTTGCGGTTCAGCGACATAGGTGGGGGATAAATGTTCAAAATCAGATTCCCCACCGTCCCCATAATCAGTTTGCTGATACACTTCCGCTTGGAACGGTGAAGCCATAGCTTTCGAGACTGATGGCGAACAATATTCCTGGCAAATACCAGTTATATAGCATTCTCACGCCCTCTGCATCTTTGTCACGGCCGGCGATCGTAGCTAGACATGGCACAGCGTCGCGGGGACATTGCTTCTTACAGACAAGACACCTAATGGGACATGCAGCTGCATCGTGACCGATATGATGCAATGTGCGTTGGGGCGATTGCAAACATTCGCTGCGCGAAGGAGCCCACATACCCGAGGAACAAAGACGGACCAACAAAGGTGTCATATGCTAGGATTAATGGCTTACACGCGCGGGACGGCTGCGGATGCTACGGCTGCGGATGCTACGGCTGCATGGTGCGTCCGAGTCTTGTGGGCCGTGAGCCGTGGGCCGTGGATTCATTCCTCCCGCGTTCCGTGGATGTTCAGACTGTAAAGCGACTGCATGTGCATGTGCATCTACGCCAGGTGGGTGGACCGCTTGCCGCTTAGATCCGGCGGCTCGAGCAGCGATGAGCTTAGGCATGACGCATTCATTAGTGTAGACATAGATCGGTGACGCGGGAAGCTCAAGCTTAGGCACATGCGTTGTCGGTGCTTAATCACAGTCCTGCGGTCTTATCGACGCAGCATGCAACCCTCTGTAACCTGATTGTGCAGACTAGGGTGCAGCAGCTTCGACCGTCAATACTCCACCTTCATCCGCAAGCAACCACGCCAACGCTGTACGGACCGACACTGTTGTCTCCACAAGCATCTTATCGTGAAGCGTGGGAGGAAATGTATGGCTCGCGTAGCGAAACTTCATGATTGTAAGGTAGATATGGTCGCATAGGATACGACATGGGAGCGCAGGAACCCCATCGAAGACGCAAACAAGATGAAGGAGATGGGAAGACGGCCGGTTGAAACCGCGCTCACTCGTCGCTTTGTCAGTGCAAAGGCGGTCATAGCCCTGGCCAGCACCGTGGTCGTCAGCTGGCAGAATCAATTGTTCTTGGCCCCGATCGCGCTCGCGAATGGATGCCTCGCCGGATACTTCTGGACCTCTCTCATAGTTTTCCCGGCCATGCATGTGGTGTACATCGGCCTACGGGAGAAGGCCGAGAGGTGAGTTGCTGTGCGCATGTCATTCATCAGATTGAGTGCGAGCTAACGTTTATCCCGGCAGATGGCCTGCGTCCGCCGGTCAGTTCTTCTGGATCGCTCATTTGGCACCACGACGCTGCGCGAGACAGCTTAGTTTCTTGTCGGGCTGGATGCTCACGGTCTCGTGGCAGATCTTCCTCGGCGCCGGCGTCATGATCATTGGAAATGCGGCAGCAACGCTTGTCGTACTACACACCGGCTCGAACCGCTTTTGGCTTCCCACAGTCTTGAGCATGCTTACCGCTCTTTGCATATTCGCCATCAACCGCTGGTGCCTTCCACTACTGGCGAAACTGAAAGTTCACATGCTCGTTTTCCACGTCGCTGTTTTCTTTTTGTTTGTGGCCGTGCTGCTTGGCCTTCGGGCACATTCCGGATTGCCCTACGCCACTGCCTCGAGTGTGTTCCTCACTTTCCGCAATAGCGGCGGCTGGGTTTCGAACGCTGGAGCTGCATTCATCGCGGCTCTCGTACCACTCAGCTCCGCTGTGGGATACGATTGCCTCTTCCATCTGAGTGAGCCGTCGTGCCAATCGTGGTCCATGCTTTGCTAACACCTCTGTAGGTGAAGAAATCAAAAGCGCTGCCTCAATCGTGCCGGCAGCGTTGACGTGGTGCGCCATGATCAACTTCTCTCTAGGCTTGATCACGGCTCTGGTTATTGACTTCAGCGTCGCTGACATCAACGCTGTCTTTGGGACCCCGCTCTCCAGATCCGGCCCCATCGGTCCCGTCGTTCAGATTATTTACACCGCAACAGCGTCCTTGGGGTGGACAACGGCTATCGTGACGCTGCTGGCGGCCTCAGTCGTTCCGTGCTGCATCAACTCCTTTACAGCTGCCAGTCGACAGTTGTGGGCTTTCGCCGAGAACGGGGGACTCCCTGGCTCGACCTGGATACAGCAAGTGTATGTATGACACTCGGGTGGATTGCACTCCCCGGTGTGCGAACGCTGACGCCACTCTCAGACAACGGACAAATTACCTTCCAAGGCCATATGGCTCACGTTGATTGGACCCATCGTCCTCCCACTCCTCAACCTGCTTTCCAAGGTCGCTCTCAATGCAGTTGCTTCCGTAGTCATCAACAACCTCATCGCCTCCTACCTACTCGTCGCCGGCTCCTCCATCTATGCCAGATATACGCGTTACGGAATGTGCGATGGGAACACACGATCTGCAGATCGATACCTCTTGACTCGTCGAGTTGGCTTAGGGGTTGATCTTTTCACGGTCGTGTTTTTATCTGCAGGCTTTGTTATTGCGGTGTCAGTATTCACGTTCTCCTTAATGAACATTGCTGACGTATGCTGCAGTTTTCCACCCGTCGTCCATCCCGAACCGGCGGAGATTAATTGGGCCACCGCGCTGTTTGGCGGATCCTGCCTTGCTGGTGGCCTGCTCTATTACTATCATGGTCGGAAAAATTACCGCGGTCCACTTGACAAAGCGCAGGCGCTAGATGTGGTAGCTCCTGCTACTGGTACAGCGTAGGGGTGGGTATTGCGTGGTTCTAATCGTGTTGAGCGGTAGTATACGGGCGCTGGTCATGAAGCGTATCAATGAGTGGTGTATATTACGCTGATCCCACTTTGAAGTCATTGTAGATCGGCAATTCAACACCGAGATATGTTTGCGGTGTTGTCGCAACCCAAATCGACGCCTATGTTGTTGCTTGATTCAACTTTCCCAGCGCTGTCTCGCAAGATGATTGTAGATATAGCACTTCAGGTGTAGAAATATGCGCGTTGCCCATTGGCAAGCCGATAGCTACACGCTCCCTCGCTGTCTATCGCACTATTTCGGTCAGTAGAATCTGCCCTCGAAAGACTGTGAGGCAGCAAGAGGGCCGTCGCGGGTAGTACTAGATCATTTCTTGCGTGCGCGCGTATACAAGCGGGCAGATGTGGTCGAAGTGTGCATCGAGGCTAGAAAATGGCCCAGCTGATTAGATTACGGAAACCGGACGCTAGTGAAGTCCGGGCGCCTCAACTCCATTGGTAAAAGGTATGTAGTAAGGATAGATGTCAGGACTGCGGTGGAACTGCATAGAAGGTAATGGTGCAACGGATCTTGGGAGATAGAAGCTAGCAAGTACGTACGTAAAGACCAGCCTGTCACGACATCTAGTCACGTGCACGGTTGAGCCGGGATCATTTTCGAGGCCCTTGGCTTGTACATTCATTGAGCTAGTCTTCAAGCAGGTTAGCCGCCAGTTTCTTGCAAAACGTCAAACGACTAAGCCATATACGGCTAATTGGCTAACACTACTTTTGCCTTCTATCATGCCCTCTTGCAGGATGTCCATTGTGACTTTGGATGGTTCACTAGACTGCCACCAGAGGAGGGAATCTTGGGAGATGGAAATGGAGACAACACGCTGAGCCAGGCAAGAACTCTGGGCGGACGGCACAAGGCCAAGATCACGGAACTTAGCCAACGTGCAGATGGCCCGTGCGGGCTTCAGCGTTCCAACCATGGGGCTGACTGTCCTAGCCACATACCAGTGCTCCACTCAGGGAGGCACCTGAACACGCTCAATTCCCGGAAGAAATCTCCAGCACACCGAAAGTCGGTCATGCCAGAAGCGCTGGAGGAAGTGATCCAGTTCCTTAAAGAGTCCGAAGTTGTCTTGGTCGTCGTTGGGGCTGGGCTTTCGAGACCCTCCGGTCTCCCAACCTTCCGTGAGGATCCAGGCTTCTGGGGCCACCCTATCGAGGAAATCGCAACGAAGGATGCATTCCACCGAAACCCAGCGAAGGTCTGGAATCTATACGAGCGCATGCGGCGATTGGCGCTCGACGCAACACCAAATGAAGGACATCTTGCATTAGCACGGTTGTCAAAAGCGAAGCCCAGTTGCCTGACCATCACGCAAAACATAGATGGTGAGTGATGATCAAATCACACTCATGGTATGTTTATTGACATGTAACAGAACTCTGACAGTTGCAGGGCACGAAGCGGGGACATTACAGGCTTTGCACGGCTCGCTGTTCGACATAAAATGCGCGAATGACGATTGCACTTTCAAGGGTCGGAACGTCCATTGACATACATCTGGATCTTCTTGTCTGCCCAACATGCCGAACATCATACCTACGGCCTGGGGTCACCTGGTTCGGCGAACGTCTCTCTCCCGATGTCGTAGAGCGAATCGAAGCATGGCTGGAGTCCAATGACTGGATTGATATAGTCTTGGTAGTCGGGACCGAGAGGACGCCCTATGTGCACGACGCTCTACTGAAAGGCGCGAAGGTGGCTTGGTTCAATATCATTGCACGACATATCGAGAACACGGGAGATGCTGACTGGGGTGTGAATGGCGACGCTTCAAGAAAACTACCTTATGTCACAGATAGTGCAATAGTAGGTGTGCCTTAACACGCGCTGTTATAACGGACGTGCAGAGTTTCTGGCAAGCAGGACCGCGATGAGCATAAATACTATTTTTCTACCAAACAACAAGTGCTGGTGAAGCAAACCGTGAAGAACCGACCAAATCACGTGTTGACCTACGGTGGCAATACGTACACTGATTCGGCTGCGGGTGTGCAGAAGCCATTCTCATAGTGTTTCGACATCACTATTTCAAGCCACCACGCACACTACGAGCTCTTCTGAACAAGCAAATCAAGCCGGTGTTCCTTGTGCATCTTGCTCATATGGACTGCCATCCCTCTTCCCCCCTTGCAGAGGTTTCCACACATCGAACACTCGACCCAAGCGTGATTGGTTCTCATATGATCATCACGCCCCTTTTCGAAGAGGAAAGAGGCTTCGCAATGTGAGCACTTGATCCATCGAGGGTTTGATTGTGCTGCACTGGGGTTGTTGTGGGGCGATGTGTCCGAGGTGGTGGCATACCCAGAGACGTAGCTCTGGGCGGTAGTATCCTGCCCGCTGGACTTGTCGTCAAGGCCATACAGACGCGGTCCAAAGTACAAAAAGCCAGAGTGCTGCGAAGGTTTCTTCGGCTGCGATGGTGACTTTGGCTGCGAAGGTGACTTCGATTGCGAAGGTGACTCTTGCTGGTGGAACTCCTTTTGGTGTCGCCGATAACCTCTGATCTTGGTTAACTTTGAGCTGCAGCCTAGCTTCTCGCAGTGAAACGCGTGTTGGTTGTCCATGACCGCCTTTTGGAAGATCGCGTTCAGGTCTTCGGTGGTTTGATGGCCTGCAGCGAAGGTGACAATCGAGACCAAGGATGGACTAGGGCTTTAACTGCTCGTGGACGCGTGCGTACTTGGTGTGTCGCTGTACGTATACTGGTGCCGTTGTACGCTATTCAGCAGGTTCTTGATCCCTTTCGCGTACAGTCGTCGAATCGTAGAGACCTCGTTGAATTCCAACTCTCGCTAGAGGTACTCTTTACTAATACTGTCCAAGTACTTATCGTCTGCCCGTTATATAGTGAACCTGTGGTCTTTGGTCCATTGAATAGCTTGACGTCTAGTTATCGTGGGACAGGAGCGAACGAACGAGGAGGTGAACTGCACCTTCGTTTATTAGCAGGTCGGGATATGAGGGAGGCAAAGCTGGTAAGTTGGGTGTAGGAATGCATATCGCATCGCCTGCAGTACGCTAATGCGGGCTGTATAGGAAGTACGGAGGCTTTGTCGGGCGCGAAGGATCGTAGCTTCGGTTAGCGAAAATGCAAAAGCGATCACCTGTCACCTTCAATTCTTCCGGGTGTAGTGACAAGTCAGGACAACTGCACCTTCTCACTGGGACGTTAAAGTTTGATTTCACCACCAAGGTCAACACAATGTCCTTCCACCACGACACCGAGTCACCAGCTTTTCCTGATACCAATGCGCAGTCTGATGGGACTTGTTCCAGCCATGTCAGTCCCGGCCCAAGGACGTTCACTGTCAAGGGTGGGCATGGCTATGCCTTTGAGGTTGAATAAGACGAGCATTTCCGGATTGTCGATCTCTACGGCGAGCAGGTCACGGACTTTGCGGGCTGGGTCAAAGACACGAAACTTGTTGAGAAACTGAGTATGGCGCATACAAGGCTTCGTCTGCTCGGTGTCCCGCCCGTAGTGGGCGAGTACCCCTTCAGCAACAGAGACGAGTCGATCTTTAGATCGTGGATCATTCTCGTCGCGTACACGACATGACCTTCCCCTCCTGCTTTCCAGAAGTGTATGAGCGAGAAGGCCACCCTAACCATCGAAGTTGCGCCGGCAATATTGCAGAGGTCATGCAGCCATTCGGCATGCGCAACCACCTGGAGGTAATTGATCCGTTCAACATCTTCATGAACACGCCGAATTACACCTTAAAGCGTCTGAACCCTAGCAGGCCGGGAGACTTTATGGAGTTCAAGGCGATGAAGGACGTGATCGTTGCGGTGATAAGTTGTCCATATGATATGCATGGTGTCGAGGGCCGCAAACCTACCGACATTGCTGTCATCACTGGCATACAACTCATGGACGCGACCGCCTCCTAACACAGCGGGCGAGTAGGTTTTTGAGCTTTCAATTGATCTTCGGGCTTGTAGCTGATGGAAGACAGGCTTGGCGGATACGTCGGCCGTGTGGTGTACCATAATCGCACGCATCACCGCGACACGCCAACCAGTAGCAGGCCTCGGATTCTCCGTCTGCTTCCCTCCCTCGCATGGTCTCAGCGACGCGGGCACCCCAACGGTGGTAGTGTGAACGAACGCAGGCTCCGCGATGTAGGCTTCTTTGCGAGCCAACTAGAGAGCTTCGTAGCACAAAACTCTCAGGCGATACTGCTTGGCCTGATGGTGTTCACGACATTAGATGTACGTCTGCCCCGCATTCCACGCTTTCCTCTACTGTATCTGCCCTGGTCTGGCACAAACACAGGAGCAGCTGGCCGTTTTTGCTATTTTGAGCACAAAGCACGCTCTCGGAAGACCTCAAGACTTCAGTTTTGACGAGGAAGGCATCTTTCCATCAGCAGACTTCGGATATAAAGATTGGCGGCACAATACTCCGGTCTTAGGGACAAGGAAAGAGGAATGCCTTTCCAAGCGATACTTTCATAGCGAGGCACGCACTTATTTTTGCGTCTTGTCTAGCGACTGCAGTTTTCTAACCCAGTCATTCCTCACGCTTCACAAGCACGACGGGACCTTCGTACTCATGCCTTCCCTTGAAGAAGTAATATATGGCAGCAATCAACAATATGCCGCCGAACATGGTGGATGACCAATTCCTGCACGAGTACTCGGTGTGGTCAGTGTAATACTCTATGTGCGAGGATGGCAGGGATCGCTCAACTTACATCTTTGCTGGAGTGACGGGATAACTCAACGGCCATGTGTAAGAAAAGAGCATCGGCGTCGTGAAACAAAGCGACACCATATTGAGTGCGAGTCCGTACTTTCCCAGAGACCAACGTCGTGTTGGAGAAACCTATCGTGCGCGCAGAGGACGAGTACGCACTATTGAAGACACTTTGGAGCTCGTCGTCGCTCACTCTCGACCACGAGCGCTTACGCGTTCAGCTCGTACTCATCGCACAGCTTGCTGGTATCACCGTCAATCGCCCTGGCGCTCTTCTTGCGCTCCGATACGGGGATCTCCCGGTCACTCTTCTCCGCGACCCGTCAGGCACGAACGTGCCGAAAGTGCTCGTAGAGTTCAAATTCCAGAAGACTAAGACCTACCGTGGTCCGAAAGATCCGTATGTCCCTTGACTCTACCCTACAAGCTAGGTGATTTGTTGACATAGAGACTAGGAACACCTTCCCGATTCCCGAGGTGTGTAACGACTCTTGCCTGCCCTTCTGCCCGCAGATCGTCCTTCTCGGCTTGATGTTCGCCGACAACGCGTTCGAAAGCTGCCACCTAACCGGACCGGACCGTCTGTTCCGGCTGCATGTACCACGGCACCTACATCAGCTCGAACTACCAATCAAAGAGTCACTGCGTAGGGTGCCAGTGTATAGAGCAGTCGAACAGACTGCATACGGCTACGGAATATCGCCGACTACGGAAGCTACCGGAGGCTGGCTGCGCCAACAATTCAGAAGATGGGGCGAGGCCACGGGATTCGAGCTGCCACTGAAACCCTACGGGTTTCGACGTGGTAACGGCGAGGCTCTCGATAGCAGTGGTACGTCCACCGGCTCCAACCTGTGTGGCTCAGCTAATCGAGTTAGCTCATATCAGTGATGCTCAGCCGAACATTATCTTGCAGCACGGCAATTCCGGCGTCTTCGAGCGCAATTACCTTTCACGTTATATCACGCAAGACACACAGGCCGTGTATAGGAGACTCGAGCCTCAGACCGCGGTGATCAGGGTAGCCAGTGGGATGATGCGATCTATCGATGTCCGACAGCCTACGGCTTTGACCTCTGCACAGCTCCGTGAGGTTGATCAGCATCCAGAGCTTCAACTACTGCTGAGGACCCGAAGGGGCTTGGCGGTACGGATTCGTACTGCGCATGGCACCCTCAAGAATGCGAAGGGTACCGACCTCTATTCGACCTTCAAGTCCATCTGGAAGGAACACCACAAGCGGCAGAAAGCATTGCGCAAGGCGCGCTTGAAGAGCATCAAGGGGCAATTTCGGAAAGAGCAGGCGCTTGCAGATATTGAGCGACAGCTGGATGGTACCTCCTCGAACCAGATTGACGGCGAAGACGTCGAGACGGAGGACACGGCTGCGCAGTCGCTCGGTTGCCTGAGCGTCGAGCGTCGTCTTGCATATACCACGCTCTTCTCTACCTCCGCCAAAACACCGGCCGAGGACTGGGAACGCCGCTCAGCTGCTATCAACGCCATTACTGCGCTTTGCAAACGCCGGGAACCGCATCTCAGGAAGGCGTGCCTCGCGAGACAGGCAGAAAGTGATACGCCTTCCCAAAGGACCGCTTATGTGCATTGCCCGACGTTTCCACAGCAATGTCTCTCCACACAGTGTATCTTCTGCCTAGGCAACACAGAGCTGACTCTCGAGATGCGAACCAAGAGCTTCCGCGATCGTTACAGTCTTGGCAAACACTTCAAGCGCGCACACCTGGCATGGATAACGGACGGCACGCCTGTGCTATGCCCGCACCCTCGGTGCACTACACTTCTTCAGCATAAACAGCATCTACAACATCACGCCCAAGTAGTGCACAACACACGTACATAGCAGCGTAAAGACGAAGAGCGAAAAGGGGAGCGCATGATTTCACACCTATCGTTGGGTCGTCATACTGTTGGTACTATAATGTAGCAGATCCTTATATACCTATCTGAGGCTGTTGCGGAGCGGGCTCGTAAGTAGCAAGTAGACGTGTGTTCACCGATCAACACAAGACGCTTCGCTAGTCTCTTGGGCGCGGAAACGGGTTGCCGTCGGCCTGTATCTGTCACTTGGCCCTTCTCGAACTCGTCTGAATTCCTACATAATCGGGACTAGGCCTTCTTCCTGTAAAAGTGCATCTGACACCTCGGGTGAACAGATAATCGTCGTGCGACCTTGCTTGACCTCAACCTCAGGATTCCCGCGAGATCTTCGTCGATGCAAGTTGTCAAGCCGGACCAACCCAAGACCACCTAGACGAGACACTGCCTCTTGTTCGAAGGTGATGTCATGCATTACGGCAGCCTCGTAGCGGTGCAAATAGAAGCTGTAGGGTAGGAGTTGACCTTCCCAAAGCCGAAGCATCCGCGGTGATAAGACTCTCTCGAGCGGTGTGCGCATGTTGCCCGCCCAGGGGATTGTGGTCCCACTAATCTCGACCAGCCGTTCATTAGGCGCCATATCCACATCTTTGAAGAGCAGCATAATCCCGTAATCGACCCATTTGTTATATTCAGCGAAGACTGACTTCACCGCCTAAACGCGGACTCCATTCTAGTCCTGTCGTATACCCGGTGTACAACGTCTCCTAGGGGTGGCAGTGAGTCGTAGGCGTCAGGTCGATAGGTCTGCAGAGTATGATTAATAGCGCGTAGATGCAGGTCACTAAGACTGCGTCAGCGACGATTAGTCATAGACAGTATCAGACGACCAACAGTATACAGGGTCTCTCCGCCTCGCTGCTGTTCCGCTCTCGCCGACCCTCTTCATCGACCGTCCTGAATCGAGTCAGTTCATAGGCGACAGTAAGAAGGTTGTTCGAGGTACACAAAGAATATCGCTCTTTCGCTAGCTGCCATACCGCCTCCTGCAGTTAATAAAGCATGTTGAAGCCCTACGGTATATATGTTAGCTTCTGTTGGGTACTAGAGTATAAGTTATATAGTGATTACAGAGCGGTTCAAGCACTGACGGTCGAGCTCCAATAAAAGCTTTAGAGATTCTACTGCAGCGTTAGTAATAGTCCAAGGTAGATATGTGTAAAGGTAGGACGACCTACTGCCTTCCTTTACATTTATAAGTCCCGTACGTTGGCTGATAGTCGAACACTGAATACGCAAACGTAACATGGTCATGAGGTGTAGGTTTGTGCGCCCCAGCGACGACGTTGCTCTGGAACTTCCTGACCAACATTGGCAATCGAGAGTCGCCTCTTCCTAAGAGACTTCAGCAGCGGGTCTTTCTTGAGTGTGTATGTATGCTGGAGGTGGCTCAGTCGCGTCTGCAAGCTTTGGGATCCAATATGACGTGTGTACTGAGGCGTGCTTCTGGATGTGCGAAGGACTTTCGTTCGCGAACTAGCCAGAAGTGATACAGAATAGGAGGCGTGTAGAGGCATGGAGGCCTTATTATCGACATCTGAGTTTGGCTCACTCTGCGCGAAGAATTTCGTCCATTGGTCAGCGTCCGCGCTAGCGTCTCCTTCGTGTCGAGGCCCTTAGGATCAGCTCCAGAGACGCACCGTGGCACCTCGTTGCATCTTGCAAATCATCGCGTTGCGATGTGCTAATAGGCATTTAACAGCACGCGCTGAACTTAGATTGATAAGATTGAGCAAGCGGCCATGTAGCCGAGATACTTAAGCGCGCGCGTTCCTAGGTTCAAAGTCGCAGACTTGATCACATTGTGCCATGGCCTTGCAATCACTGTTCGACGCTGATTACATTCCGTTCGAGATGGACTTGATTGCCAAGTATTTGCTTTGCGAACCTCGGCCAGCCGCTGGGTACAGCAAGCACTAACACTGGCAGTAGCTGAACGACGTGCCTCGCAAGGCCCACCAGCTTGCCGTCGCCTCGCACACATAGAAACACAAGATCATCTTGGCTCTCAGCACCCTGGTCCTTCCTTTACCTGCGTGCGGGCAAGTTATGGTCTTTTGTGACTGGGAACTGGCGCCGCCTGAGCTGAAGAGGATGTTCCTTCGCGCGATGCACGACGCAGACGCTGTGGGGATGGAGAAGTCGAACACAGTCACCACATTTCGGTGCAGGCGAGCCAGAGCGGAAGATGTCGGGGCTGACTGTGGTGCCGATGGAGTCAGAAACCGGGCTGCGCCTCATGATTCAGCAGCGCCAAAGCCCTCCGATTCCGCAGTAGGTCGTAGGCTCTTGCCGAGCGGCGAGGGCGCGTGGACGATCGGACGGTCGGCTTCAGCACCACGAGTTCAGGGATTCGGACCTGAGGAAAAGAAACTCGGACATTGAAATACTCGCATACAAAAGTTCGTGTCCCACCCAGTAGCCCTCGCCGGCTCAGCATAGTCAGGTCCATTGTTGTACTTGTCATCTGGTAGGTGAGGAAGTGCTTTGAGTGCGGCGCTAGACTAGAGACTGCTCAGCGTTCTTTACAACGCCAAAGTCCTGCAGAGTACCCCTTATCTGCATTGGCAAGGAGACGTGTCATTGTGGCATCAAACAGTGGTCGGGTGGGACGGCCTAAGAACTTTGACGTAGCCAGCGTAAGCACGCTCGTACAGACCCACAGCAGCGGTATAGCTCATCGTCTTTTGGAGGAGTTAGGCAAGGTAATGTACGCTAATCAGTCTCTCCGGATGCTCCTTCTCCGGGACCTTCTCATAGCCCGCTAGTGTCCGTCGGTGTATCGCCTCCGCCGTCTCGTCCTTGCCTTGATCTTGTAGCACCGACGCCAGATTGCTGACACTCGTCAGCGTGTCGGGATGCTCCTTCCCCAGGACCTTCTCAGAGCCCTCCAACGCCCGTCGATTGATCTCCTCCGCCGCCTCGTACTTACCCTGGTATTGTAGCACCAGCGCCAACATTGCCTCTCTCGCCAAGGTCTCTTCATTCTCATTGCCCAACACTCTTCGCCTTGCATCCACAAAACCCGTCGCTAGTATTTCCGCCTCCGCAGACAAACCCTGCTGCCAGGCGAACCAGGCTGCTTTGTAAATGACGGATCCTCACCGGTGAGTCGCATCGATGCCCGTCCATTTTCAGGTCGAGCGCCAGTCTGGCGTGCGGGTAGAGCATGCGGCACTCTGGCGAGGTTCCTCGGCGCCGTTCCATCGCTCTTCAAGACCTCGATAAGCTTCCACGCAAGATCAATACCAAGAGGAAAGGTTTCGTGCTGCCCGGTGTCGAGTATGTGCGGTACGTCTCCTTTGCTGCTGCCAAACTGCGACAAGATGTGGTGCATCCGGCCATTTGGAAGAGCATCGAGCGGCTCAAAAGGCCAAGGAATATCGGTTTCCTTGATGCCCAGAACCATAAAGACTTCGCTCACACATGCTAGCTCCTCGACGGGTGTTCCGGCTCGCTGGGAGCAAGGTGCATGCTCCGGAAAGTCCTTCTTCAAGCCTTGCCAACGACACGTCGAACGTGTGCTATAC
The DNA here is from genome assembly GCA_005059865.1 of Friedmanniomyces simplex. NCBI lineage: Eukaryota > Fungi > Ascomycota > Dothideomycetes > Mycosphaerellales > Teratosphaeriaceae > Friedmanniomyces > Friedmanniomyces simplex. The sequence goes on from NAJQ01000486.1 coordinate 17,329, forward strand.
GCTAGTCGTGGGTGTCTCGCAAGTCCCGCCGGTATAAGCTTGCTGCACTTAGTGCAGGCACCATATATTGGTGTTGTTCTCCAGATACGAACATAGATTCTGGTGTGCAAGCCTTGCGACACGCGGGAATTGTATTGAGTACGCGTTTTCAGGTAGATTCATCCGGTGGATCCGGTGGATTTTATTCACATGCGCCGCATCCGTAAGGGCATGGGGCGTGCAGGGTACGTACAGAATATGTACTAAGACGTTCAAAACGTGCAAGACTGTGCTGCACGCTACCACGAATCATATCAGGAGCTGAATAGGCCAGTGGAAGGCGCCTAGATTTGCCGATGCCCAGCATATTGTCGCTGTGCATTGGAAAGCTAACGAACAGGAAACCCCACGTAGGCGCTCTGCCTAGTGCCGGCTGGCCAATACTTGAACTCCCTTATGACTTCCTCAAGATCACCTAGCGTAAGACCCAGGATCGTGTCTCGCGATGCGGCAATCTTACTCACCTTCGCCTCCGCTATCCCGCAGAGTGCCGAGAGCTCGGCTTGGTGTAACGTCGGCCGCTCAGGCTTGGTCTAGTGAACGACTAGCTTTAGCTTGCTAGCAGTAGGCACTTCGATTACCATTATACTCTGGTTACGGTGCAGTAAAGCTTAACCTAAGTCTAATAACACTTAGTTCCTTGGAAGTACACTTAGTCTCTTAGTATCTACTCTTAGTTACCCTCTAGCCCTATTAGCACTACCTTGTAATATCTATAGAGAAATTAGAGAAACTAGGATTACTAGAAATAACTATCTAACAATAGAGTTACTCTAGAGATATTAAGCTTCTTGAAGATTAGGAGTATAAACTGTTATATAATGCCTTGATAGTTATATGATAGCGTAATAGTTATATACTGTACCCGAAAAAAGGTAATGTGTTATGAGTGCGGCGTCCCGAGAACGATTTGCCGCGGTAGAGGGCGGACCGACAGGTGTTGTTGGATTGTTAGACGGTCTACCGGATCGTTGATATTTGTAAGTAAAGGCTAGACTTGATGTGTTGATCTGCATGTTGCACATGCACACCGCTTGTATCGATATGCCTTAAATGTGATTGGTCAGTATACTCACTAGTTAGTAATGTAGGGTATCTAGCTATCAAGACCCTTTGCGTGATTAAAGGTTAACTTCCCCTTATTACTCTTCAAATTGAATAGTACTTAGGAACTACGGCGAACAGCACAGGTTATATCAAGCATTAGGACGGCTCGAGGTAGCACCTAGACAGTGTACGTGCCTCTTGAATCACTACGCTAGCGCACATTTCGACAAACATAATTGCCGATAAAGGAGCCGATCGGGCCGTACTCACAATAGCGGACATCTCTGAAGACGCTACTCGATTGATAGGAGAAATGACTCTTGCTTGCTTAGCTCGTTGCAATCAAAAGATCTTCAAGGCGGGGCCGGATCGTGTCGCACTTAACGGAGATACTCAGAAGTTCATACACGTTGCTATAGAGATGGTCGCACAAGCAAAGGAAGTACAGACGTTGAGCTAGCGTAGCGGTACTATTCTTAGCTAGCATGTTGGAGCATTAAGCTCTCTTATAAGAAGGTCAATCGAGGTAACGGAGATTGGCTAGGCTATAAGGACTGCAACTACCAAGTACATCTACTCTCGGCTGTTGATGAAAAGTAGAGATCACGATGTGCACAAGTTGCTGTCGCACTTCAAACCGAAAATCAGAGCAATTATTGTTTTGAACGCCTTGGAGCATCTGACACTACTTCTAGCTGCATATGTGCTTCGCGTATTCTCCGTCGACATTGCAGGAACTGGCTCTATTGGCTGAAGGACGAGACTCGTCATGGCGGTGGTATGGCTGCCCAAGCGGTCCGGATCGCCGCGGCCGCCCGTAGCGGACTCGTAACTCTTGTAGTGTGTGCTAATGCGGACCCTTGCTGATGCTTATCTCCACAACTTCCCGCGTAGGTACTTTTCATGTCTGGGGCAACATTTTACATGGTCAAGACGCGCCCCAGCGGAAACCTTATGACTCGCCAGGCGAAGGCATGGTTCGTATAAGCGAAGAGTGGAAGGCAGGAAGACGACAGATCCTATCC
>NAJQ01000487.1:1841-22836 GCA_005059865.1 Friedmanniomyces simplex
CTTCCATCCCTCACACTCACCCCACGCCCGCTGACACTCGGCCTTCATCTTATCGCAGCTAGTACTCAGCTCCGCGATCGCCTGCTCCGTCAGCAGCTTCTCCAGCGTCCACTTTTCAATATTCTGCGTCTCGTTCTCCTTGAGCTGCGTGATGAACTGGACCGCGCGGGCGAGGATGCTGCCCTTGTTCTTCTCGCACCCGGGCACGATTTTGGCGAGCTCGTTGATGCCTTCGTTTATTGTTTCGCGGCGGCGGCGCTCGACTGGACTCACAGGTCAGTATGCGGTTTGATTTTGGGAAAGGAAGAGGGAGGTTGAGTCTGACCTTCCTTATGATTATCCCTCCGCACCTTATGCCACTCATCCGTCCCCACCGCCGGCTTCGGCCCCGCCGACCCGCCCGCACCCATCGGCGACGTGCCCCCGTTCGGGCTCTGCTGCTCGCCGTCCTTCTGCCCGTCGAGGAAATTGGAGATGCGTCGGTCCTGGTTGGCGGAGGGCTCCGGGGTCGAGCTGCCGCGTCGCTCGCGCGAGACGTCGTTCGCTTCGCGCATGAAGGCTTGCTCGGTGGTTTGCGGGATGGTCATGGTGTGGTACTGCGCCATCGCTGCCGCGGCCGTGTCGCTGGGGTACTGGCCGGGGTGGTTCCTGTTGCGGGATTGTTGTTGCTGTTGTGGCGTTTGGTGGGTGTTTTGGTGGTCGTCTCCGTCGTGGAATACGCCCTCCCCGGCGTGTTGGGCCAGCATCTCGGCCATGGTCAGGCCGGCGTCCGGGTGGTCCATGCTATCGTCCAGGTGGAGGTACTGGTCGTCGAAGTGGTTGCTTGGCGTGTGCATGCCTGGTGCTTGGCGCATGTGTGGCATGTCGCCGTCGTCGCGCTTCCTCTTGCTCGTCATGGTCGCCATACTCTCTGACTCGGAGGTTCGCCTTTGGTAGAGGTTGGTGTTCGTACAGGTATTGGTGTGTCGCTCAGGTCGCTATCACAGATCTAATCCCAGGCCTTCTATAAGCGATCACATGTTAGCAACGACCATATGGGTAGCACACGCGAACGAGTCCACGCTCCGCGCATGACAACAGCACGCCAGGCAGACGCCGACGACGGGTACGCAGCTCTTCCGCGCCGGCGACAGCGACATGGCCATCCGCCCGGCGCATCACCGCCGTCGCGACACGCCGAGTCGCTATCGCCTCGGTGTGTTGCGGCGGAGCTGTAGTGGGGTATGCGCGACGTCGCCGGCGCCTTCCATTGCGTGTGGATGGGGAAATAGGAGACCCTTTTCGCCAACTCACCTAGAAGCGCGCGCTTTCGAATGTCACAGTCAGGTGAGTAGGAGATCACGAGGTGATCTCGTGATGATGGCCGGGGCGGGTTGGTCGTTGGGGGCGCTTCGGCAAGATCCGGGTTCCTGACTCGACGTCACCTCATTGATGCTTGTCGACTGTTGTTCAACAATTCATTTGACAGCGATGAACAACAGCCCGTCGTCGCTGTGTAGAAAAGAAAGGAGGCCGTTCAGATAGTTGGCATATACATGTAGAGATCACGAGGCGAACGAAGGGGGATGGTGCTCGAATGACTTAGGTAGCTGTCTCAAGCTACACGGCGATAAGGGCAGGTGATTGGCGGGTCCAACTTGCACGTGGTCCACCTCTCCCCCGCGCGCTGCCTTTCTTTGTGCTCGTTCTGTTCTGACATGTGAACGCCAGCGAGGTACTTGGCGTCTGCTCTTTTCCATAGCAGCAAGCACAGCACACCCACCGAACATCGTCCTACACAGGCCCAACCATCTCCCACCCCCCCTGAACCCCCTCCCTCATCTCCACCTCCTCATACACCCTCCCGCTCGGCCTTCTGGGCTGCCACTCCCACTCCTCCCCCGACACGACCAAAAACGGCATCCCCAGATTCCCACTCATGGACAGCGTCCGCAGCATCCCGACGCTGTCCGCGATACTCCACGTCCGGGGCCGATTACCACTCCCACTGCCATTGACACTGCCATTGACGCTTCCGGAAGTTGGGTGGAGGTACTCGTTACTCCCACCGCCGGCGTGGGGTACAGTGACAGTAGGTGGGAATCCCGCAGGAGGGTGAGGCGTGTCGATGGTAGGTAAAGCCAGGTGCGGATTCTGATGCTGATCATGCATTTCATGGTCTTGCAAAGCGTCCATCTTCGCCAGCAGCGGTTTCAGGTACCGCGATTCTTTACCGCGGATACTCGAGAGAGTGCGGAGGAGGATATTGAGGTACTGTTTCCCCTCCACAAACGTCGCGCTCGTATCTCCGGCCGTGCAGCGGAGGACGTCGGCAAGGCAGCCGGCGATGTCTGATAGCTTTTGCTCCTGCAACGTTCATCAGTACCAATCCAAACACCCGCCAGACAATGCTGACTGGGTCATGCTTCCAACTCACCATCCCAATCCCATGCGAATCCAACGCAACCTTATTCGCTCCATTCGTAATCTGGACCACCCTCCTCGCAAGCTCAATAGGGTACTCCAGCCTCATACCCGTGCCCGCCTCCTCCTTACCCCAGATCAAACCATTGCTCACCCCGATCTGCCATGCCAGGACATGCAGCCACTCCCTCGTCACGCTGATGTCCAGATGCTGCGTCTCGCTGATATTGTCCAGTGCCAACGCCACGGCATCGAGTTGCTTCTGCGTGTGAGCGAGCCAGGCTTCGTTGCATAGTGATTGCCGCCGCGAGCCGCGCCACGCGGAGACGAAATTATCGTCCACGGCTGAGAAGAGGTTGGCGAGGTTCACGAAGCCGTTTAGTAAGTGCGGGTCCTCGCTCTGAAAGACGATGGGCATGGCAACACTGAGATGTAGACGCGTGTTCTTACGTCTCTGCACGGCGTAGGCGCGCTCGGTGACGAAGTGCAACCAGTACAGTCTCCGCCTCCACTGCGCTTCCACCGGGTCGAGCTTGGCGTACGTCTGCTCGTCGTCCATATTCAGGGTTTCGGCGAAGGTGATGGCTTCCTGAAGGTAGAACCACGCCTTCGCATGGCTCTCGTGGTTGCCGTAGTAGGCGAAGAGGAAGAAGGAGGTCATACAGGAGAGCGTGGAGGTCGCGGTGATGTAGTCGTAGGTCTTGCGCTCGCGGAGGCATTCTTCGGCGAAGACGTCGTCCGTGGGTTTGCTTTGCGGCTGTAGGTAGGGTAATGGTGTCGATGCGTCGAGTTGCACGATCGTGGCTGCGCATAGCGCGCATAGCAAGCAGTACACGTCCGATCCAAGTGTGCTGGTGTCCGCGTAAAGCCTAGGGTTGAGGTAGAGGTTGCGATCAATGACGGGCATTATCGGGAACATATGGCCGAAGAACAGCTGCACATAAGGCAAGAAGCGCTCTCCGGGCAGCCGTCGCGGTTTACTCTCGGTGAGTATCGGCGGCAATACCGTAGGTAGTTCAGGCAGAGCTGATACTGGCTCAGTGTACGATCGGTATAATGAAGGCTGCACTGGCTGCTGAGGCGGAAAATAAGACCGCGCATCCGCGGGCATAGCGGTCGGCGCATGTTCCCGATAGTATTGCTGATCCGGCGGCACACTCTTGGGCGGTCCATATGCCACATCCGTCTGCATTGGAGACGACGTTGCCGACGACCAGCCCCAGTTCCCAAATGCGCCATGGTGTTCTCGCGGGCTCACCGGCGCCGTCGAGCCTGCACTAGCCGTGTCGTCTATCGTTCGCAGCGCATGTAGCACCCTGGCGCTTCGTAGACCCTTAGGCCCTTTCTTCTTTGGCGGCTGGAGGTATGCGCATCTTATCGTAGCCTTCTTGCAAGGCCCGCAAGGCTCGGCGCCATCACATCGCACTTTTCGCTTTCGGCAGCAGTCGCAAGCGCGGCGTAACACCTTTTCTGATGTGCCATGACTGCCTTTCGAGACACCGGGAGGCGTTGGCGTTCGTGAGGATATGGGCGGTGCATGCTCGTGCTCGTTTTCCACCACCATCTCTTCTCCGCAGAAAGACCGAGGCTGCGCCGGCGAGTCAGCGGCTTAGCTAGGCGCTGGATGGGACTCGGCGGAGCGGGCTGATTTGATCAGGTTGTACGGTACTGGCGGAAGCGCGACCGGTCATCAACAAAACGTTCGTGTTTGGTGGCGAGAAAGCGACGAGTCCAGAAGCTGATGATCAGGTCGAAAGTCAATATCGGCAAATGCGGGGGTCATGTGGAGTCGGCGTGCAGCGAATGCAGCGGCACGTGCGCTTCGGCGCCGATCATCTTAACTTGGCCGTGCGGAGGGAAGGCCGCCGATATACTGCAACAGAGTGTGGTTCCAGTCCCATATGTCGTCCAGTCATCCGGGAATAACAACATGCGTCTGTGAGCCCTGCGAAAGCGGCCTCGGCGCCTCGTCGCTCTTCTCGATATCAACCGAAGTGCTGCACTCGATAAAGTCCTCCAGCTCCTCACTAACAGTCTTCAGCTTCTCCTTGACCGTCGTAACGCCTTCAAAGCCCACAATATGACGAGCGGGTGGATTGTCGTGCCCACCAATAGCGGCCACCGCGTGCACCGTCTCCGCCACCAAGCGCTCCTTCATGCCTTTGCTCAGCGGGGGGTACAGGCTCTTCACCTCGTTGCTGTGCAATTGGTCGCCAATGGTGGGCTCGGAGCTGCCTTCCAAGCGATCGAGCAGACCGGAGAGGATGTTCCGGGACAAGGGTGCCGGGTTGGTTTCCTCCGCGTAGGCGCTCATGGGCGGTGCACTCGTGATCTTGTGCGTGAGCACGTTGATCTCCATGTTCGGTTGCACGATGCTGAGTTTGATGTTGAACGGTGCGATTTCGTACGCCAGGCTGTCGCAGTAGCCTTCGATCGCCCATTGCGAAGCACAGTACATGCTCAGCCCCGGCGTGCCCAAGTGTCCCGTGATAGCCGTGAGGAGGACAATATGCCCATTCTTCTTGCTTCGGAAGATGGGTAGCGTAGCCTTGATGATGTTGACCGGCCCGAAGAAGTTCGTCTCGAACTGCTCATGCACCAACGTCAACGTCCTCTTGCTCTGGCTGAGCTCCTCAACCGTGCCGACAATCACCTCGCTATTGCAGCAGAACAAGATGTCGACCCTGCCAAAGCTCTGCACCGCCTCTGCCACCGCGCTCTGGCACTGCGCCATGATGCGTACGTCCAGCGCCACGACCCTCAGTCGTGCCCGCCATGTCTCCTTGTCCTGGTGCGTCCCGACTTCGTTCAGAAAGTCCTTGAAGTCCGCGCTGCGATCCTCGTGCTTCTCGAACTCGACGGGTAGCACACCGGCGGTCACGTAGTCGCCGTGTGCGAGTAGATGCCGGGACAGGCTGATGCCGACCGGACTGTTGGCGCAGGTCAAGAACCAGACGCGAGGCGCGTTATGGGTTGGGAACTTGGGCTCGCGAGGGAGCTTCAGGTCGTCGTTCTTCGACATCGTGTTCTGGATGGGCACCTCGCGGCGCCGGCTAGCTGGTCAGTTATGCATGTTGAGCTTGACCAACAAATCTCCCCTGACATTTGGCGTAAGAGAGAGGATGCACGATGCGCCAAACTCGGGGATAGAGTTGCGGAGCGGCCATGTCGCGTGGCTGCGCTTGGCGATCGGCAAAGACTGCCGACATGTCAAGATCGACGTCCATCCTGTCCAGACCTCATCTTCCTTCCATGGGCCATGACAGCGAAGGTACCTGTCAATATCTCACTTGATTATGTTGAGATTGTGCACCTTACTCACTCCGGTGCCAGCAGAGGTATATGTTAGGCTGCAGCAAGGTTTCGGGACCAACCGGGAAACCCTTCGTAGTGACTGTCGAAATCTTTTCACCAACGAGCTCGTGACTCTGCACTGTACCGCTCGATACAACATGTTTCAACGCCGGATATCCGCTCCTGGACCGGCTCCCTAATATATGACCTCATCCACAGTATTCCCACTCGCCCTTTTTGACCGTTTCCTGAATGACGGATTCTCACATCCTCTACATCGATGCCTACGACTCCTTCTCCAACAACATCGTCACTCTCCTGAAGCAAAGCATCCCAGTCACTGTCGAAAGCATCAAGATCGACGATCCCCGCTTCGTCCTCAACGACGATGCCTTCCAGGATTACCTCAACAAGTTCGACGCCGTGGTGGTGGGCCCTGGACCAGGCCACCCAGCAAACCCCAAGGATGTCGGCTTGATCGGAAAGCTCTGGTCTCTTCCGCAGGACTGTATCTTGCCGGTTCTGGGTATCTGTCTAGCTTTCCAGAGCTTTGCCTTGGCTTTTAGCGCGAGTATCGAGCGTCTCAATCAGCCAAGGCACGGACTGGTCAGACGTCTGACTCATTGCGGCCGCGACATCTTCACTGGTATCGGCGATCTGGACGCTACGCAATATCACTCTCTGCATGTCCGTGTAGGTCACGAGATCAAGTACCACCCCGCTGCACGTCTATGGGAACCTTCGCGGACGTGCAAGCAACTCGTGCCGCTGGCGTGGGACTTGAGTGACGACACCAACGGACCGATCCTGATGGGAGCTCGACACTGCCATAAGCCATTTTGGGGCGTACAGTATCACCCTGAGTCCATCTGCTCGACTGGCGGTACGGAGCTGATCCAGAATTGGTGGGTCGAGGCTCGCAGATGGAACGCTGGTCGGATGAGGAAGCCTATTATCGCTCCTCCTGGGAAGTCCGTCAACATTCAGCCTGCTGAGAGAGAGGCAAGTGTTGCCCGTCGTGAGCTTTCTACCGTCCATTGGAGAACGGTTTCGGGCCACAAGTCGATCGACGTCACAGATATCGTCAATCTCCTCCGCGATCAAAGCGACAGCGGCGAGCCGATGCTGCTCGAATCCGGTATGCGGGACGGCAAGCCAGTCAATCCGGAGACCGGTCGCTTCACCATCATCGGGCTCCCAAGAATGAGCGCTTTGCAGCTGCGGTGGTCCGTCAAAGATCAACTCCTCGTCGTCGATAAGGGCGGCGAGGTGATTTGCAGCAAGCGGTCACCGGTCGCGGAGGTGTTCTGTGCGCTCGACAGAGTATTGGACGAGCACAAGGCACACGGCGGACCTGCTGAGGTGCCGTTCTGGGGTGGTCTGGTAGGCTACATCTCCTACGAAGCCGGCTTGCAGTCCATCAATGTGTCGCCCTCGAAATGCGATAGCGCGAGACCCGACGTCTGGTTCGTGCTGGTGGAACGTTCGATTGTCGTTGATCATGTTGCACCAATGATGTACGTGCAGAGCATTCGAGATGACGACCAAGCCTGGCTCAGTGCTACCGAGGAGCTACTACAGGCTCCGGCAGATCACCCTTCCTTTGGCTGTACGGCGGTCAAGCCTAACAGTGCGAGCTGTATCGTCGCCGGCCCTACCCAGACCGAGTACTGCGCTGAAGTCAGCGCTTGTCAAGAACAGCTGCGTGCTGGGGAGTCCTACGAGCTCTGCTTGACGGACCAAACGCTCATCCGCAACCCGGCCAACCCTTGGACATTGTACCAGCGGCTCCGCCGAACCAACCCAGCGCCGTTCGGTGCCTACCTCCGCTTCGCTAAAACTCAAGATGGCATCGAATTGGACGTCATCGGGAGCAGCCCCGAACGCTTCCTCTCGTGGTCGCGCAACGGCAACTGCCAGTTCAGACCCATCAAAGGCACCGTGAAGAAAACACCCGCCATGACAAGGGAGAAAGCAGAGGTGATCCTGAGCTCAGAGAAAGAAAGGGCAGAGAACCTAATGATCGTGGATCTCATTCGCCACGACTTAAGTGGTGTAGAAGGGTACGTATGTGTGCTGCCATCCCCGCCTCACAGTAACCTGCGAGGCGCCCATATACTCGCCACCACCATACTGATCATCCCTCGCAGTGTCCGAGACGTCCGCGTGCCCCAGCTCATGCAAGTCGAAGAATACACCACCGTCTTCCAGCTCGTCTCAGTCATCGAAGGCGACCTCCACACCTCCACACCCCTTACAGAGGCCCTCGCCAAGTCCCTACCGCCGGGATCCATGACCGGCGCGCCGAAGAAGCGGTCTTGCGAGCTTCTCCGCGGCATCGAGGGCGCTGATGAGTCGAGAGGGTTGTATAGTGGCGTGCTGGGGTATCTGGATGTGGGGGGTGGTGGGGACTTCTCGGTGGTGATTCGGAGTGCGTTCAGGTGGGCTGATGAGGGGTTATGGCGAGTAGGGGCTGGTGGGGCGGTTACGGCGCTGAGCGAGCCGGTGGCGGAGTGGGAGGAGATGTTGGCGAAGCGGCAGAGTCTGGTGGATGTTTTGTTAGCTTCTCCGTAGTACTGCGTGCGCCTTGGGGCATTGTATGCGCGAGACTCACCATTACGCCGGATGCCACCTACTCGCGAGACGGAAGTCTTCTATCGCCTGCCCCTACCGTTCTCGAGCCTATGATCACTGTCAGACAATGTCGCGCATAGCATGGCCCTCCGCGCCACCGATCAGCTCCAGCTCACCGCCGTCACGTGCAGCTGCTCAGGGGTATTGTGACAAAGGTGAGAGAAAAGATTTACGCCCATCTGTTCATCCGCCGACGGCACGCCAGCCAGAGCCACGCCAGACGCAACTGCGCCAGGATCGCAAGCACCACGTAGTACTTCGTCGGGGTGGTGTGTAGCAGCATGGCGATGGAGACGAGGAAGATCACGACCGTGTAGATCGCCGTCGTGCGCGTGAGGGAGGAAGGCACCCTGTCGTGTTTGGGGAGCTGGTGTGATGTTGTGATGGTGGTGAAAAGGTTTTTCGAGGTGGTGTGTGGTTGAGATGGAGCTGAGAGGGTTCTTAGAGCTGTGTGGTGATTTTGGCAGTGTGGAAGTTGTTGTAAGTGCGAAATGAGAGCGGAGGATGCGGCGAAGGGGGGAGGAGATGGCTCGTAACGCCGCCTTTTGCCCACGCCGGCCAGATCTTACATCCTGTTCTCGCTACAACTGTACCATTGGTATGAGGAGGTAACTGGTCGTCTACTGAACAAACTTCGCCCATCAGTCAAACGTCGTCGCCATCGGAATGGTTCGATGGTGATACTACGGCTACCCCGTCTGGCGCGCAGTCTTGGAGCGTCCGCGCAAAGCCTCCAGCAATCAACAGTCTGTTTGCATCTAAAGTCAGACACGACAGTTATAAGGCAATAGCAAGTCCGTCTGCATGCTGCGATGTAGTGAAAGAACGTGCCCATCGTTGAATGGCCCGCCATGATGCTGTATGAAACAAAACTACGCCCTCGAACCCCTGGGCCGTCAAAACAGCAAAAGATGGGCCCATTTCAACTGGAATTTGATTGTATGTATGCCCGCCGCCAGGTCGAACTTGCGGCGGGGACGATATAGTAGCACTGGTTAGCAAGTTCTCACACATATTGATGGGCTTGGGGGGTATATAGATGGTTAGAACTGACCACTCTTGCTCTGTGTTTCAGAGCGAGATTGATGAATGGATCAACTGAGTAATCTGGTCGAAGTTAGCCAACGCTGTTCACGAATGCTACTGACCCGACAAGCCCGTCTCCAACACGCCTGAAGGCAGCCTGACTGTCAAGCTTTCACGGAGACTACAGCTTTCAACTTTGCTATTTATTCCATCCGTCTGGAGCGCCGACGTACCCCCGCGGCGATGATGTGGATGCCGTCGCGGGTATGGCGAGGTGATGTTAGTATGAGGTTTGAGCCCTCGCGCAGCACAACAAGCTCCATGTAACAGAACTGTGTTGTGAGCACGTTCGTATTATCATGTTGCCGTCGTGAGGTAGCTCCCATCGTGAAGACAGACGCACGTGCCGCACCTCCGGCGTGGGAGTCTGCATAGCTTGTTAGCAAGCATAGCAATAGCAAGAGCAGCAAAAATCGACAGTAAGAGCAAACATACCATACCAACATCTCCCACGCACCGCGAACAAACACCAAGCCCCCATCGCCAACACAGCAGCATGGCGACCAAATACACGTCCACGAGATGGCAGCCACACCTCGTTTTTCTGCTCGAGCGATTGGAGTTCTTCGCGTACCATGCCCGGCAGAACTCAGCGAAGCCAGACCCGGGCATCAAACGAGCGGAGTACCACCCGGCGGCATCTCTTGCGTGGATGATGGCGACTTGCTTGCGTATAGCGGGCAAGAGATTCGAGGAATGACACGGGACGGCGGAGAAAAGTGTGCATGGTCGGGCTGAACACGCTGGGGATATGGCATGCTGACAACGGATAGCATGGCCGGCGAACGAGGTACCAGAAGCGTCCCGCCGACGGCGAGGTCTCCATCAGCGGCGCTGCAGATTGAGAGACCGTGGGCAGCACTTGCACCCAGTGCGGAGATGATTGCGCGGGCGATATGCAGTTCCGTCTTTTCAGCAAACCATGCAGCGTGGCAATCGCCTGATTGATGGCTTTGACAGAGAATATGATCTTCCATGCGCCCAGAATACGTCTATATCTCGGGGTGCGGTGCCCGGCTAAAGTACTGCACCACAGCATGATGATCCGGTCGTATAGCAGCCTTCTGCAGCCTGCTATCCCGGAGTTTGCAGGTGAGCCGTATGGCCCTGCCTCAATACTGACTGTATACCACACCGGGCTTCGGACTTCATGCCCGGGGCACTTGATGCATCCAGCCTGAGCCGTAGCTGGCTGAATTTGGCCGGGAAAGTTACAGATCCTACGATTGTTGACCGCCCAAGGTTGTCTGCTTCAAGCCATGCTTTCCCGGCCGGGAAGCTGCAGAGTCCAGTCTCAAGAGCCTGGGTACCCGTCGAATGTGGTGTGCTTTGAGCTATCTTTCCCAGAATGGACCAAACCCTTCCCGGATACTGCCAGGCCGAGACATGACTGTAGACGTGGCCCGGGGGCTACAGGACAAACGTTGCTTTGCCATTTGGAGCCTGGTCTGAGTGCTCATGGGTATCATATGGACCGTGATCTATCCTGCCACGGTACCATGCCATACCATGCCGTGCCGTTACCCGGCCCGAACGCCTGCGCTATGCCTCGCTATCAAGAACCATCCCAGTGCCCAGCTGGCCCCGTGCGTACGACTCTTACCAGAACCGCCATACCAGCAGGATCAGTATCACCAGCCCCAATCCCGCAAATGGCCCATACTGCTTCAGCAACAACTCCCAATTTATCCTCACCGCCGCCCTTTTATACTTCGCCGAGTCCTCTCTCAGCCTCGAGCTCATATCCCCCATCTTCTCCAAGCTATCCCCCCTGTACAGCAGATCCTCAATATTCTTCGTCATCACCTGCGTCACATCTTTCAACTCATCATTCAGTCTCCCCAGGTTGCCCGTGGCCCGGCTGTCCTGGTACGTCTTCTTCGTGCGGTCGATGAAGCGCTCGAACTCGGAGTATTGGTATGGCCGCAGCTGCGGATTAAGGTAGTCATCGCGTTTGTAGGAGGTTTGGAATTCGGCGCGGACGTCTTCGAGGAAGGTGAGGGCGAGCTTTTTCGGGTAGGGTTTCTCGGTTATGGCGATGTAGCAGAGGTTATCGTTGAGGACGTAGCTGTGGTCGTGAAATGGCGCGTCAGTATGTCGCGACTACCGCCCGCCCCGTGATGTGGCTTCGTGTGTGCGGCAGGTGGGAGCGCGAGTACTGACTGCATGGTGTACTTGCCGCTCTCTATGCTCGCGCGCGGCTCGGAGGAAGGCGTGATGCGCTTGACGACCTGCCGTATCTGCTGCTTGAGCTCACCCACCTCTTGAATCTGGCTGTCGTCTACCGACGCGACCAGTACCAAGCCTGCCTGTGAATCAGCAGGCGGGTCGTCGTCGGCGGGCTTCGGGTGGTTGGTGGGTGGCACGTACCGTCCAGGCGGACGATCTGGGTTGTGTAGATCATTGCAGCGACGCTTCTGGTGCTATCAGAAGGCTTCTCACAGCAGTACGGGCTTGCGCGGGAGTGGTAGATTTTCTGTCATTCGTTGCGGAATATCTGGCTTCACCTGCAGTCGGGAAAGCCAGCGGACATTGACCCGCTCTCGCGTGCCCACAATCGAGGCAGCAACCTTGTGTGCAACATCCTCCTTTCCCATGTGCTCTGTCAGTGGCTGTCGAGCACAGGTGCTACACAAACAGTTACACCTGTCGAGGATCGCCCTTCATAGCAGCATTGCCAGAGCAGATCTCTGTTTGCGGAGCCCTGGCCCGTCTGCTCGACACTTCTAGACTCTCTTTAGCAACTTCTACAGCAGCTCATGCATTATAGCGACTTAACGGAGGCGTGTAGCTGTTGCGGAGCCCTCGAGGGGTGCTCATTGGGTTCTTGACACACGGACACTTGAGGTCGAACTCCAGTGCAGTCGACGCTCTACGGCAACGCTACGGAAGCTGGTCGTTACTGTAGAGCGAGGGGGCTAGGACACTGCTTGCTGGACTGGCTTGGGCATGGTAGACGCGTTCAGGCTCTCCTCGTCACTATCTGTCACGGGTAATGCTTGATAGCAACGCTGCACGAGCCGATAGCTGTTGCATAGTCGCAGACACGACTGCGCTCCCTTGATTGACCGAGCGGACTTCACCAGCGATTCATTTGCATGTAGATCTATTCAAAAGTGCTACAGGAGCATACTGCTATCGGGGAGATTTGCACTCTGTCGACTGCCAATTGATCTCGTGCTACAACTTCACCTTCGAACAGATTCCTGCTTTCTGTTCTAGTGCTATACCTCTACAAATCTCACAGGTAAGCCACTTCCTCTTCTGCGTGACCCTGCACCTGCAACATCATCCTCTATACACTGCCATATCGCTTTTGCAACACCAGTGAGATGCTGTCAAGCTTGGCGTGCGTAAAGCATTTATTCACTTTCACTCGCAGGCAACACCTTCCCTCAAACACCGACAGCACGATACCGCAGCTCCCAGAAGATTTGTACTCCGGAGAACACACCACCCTCTTTCAACGCGATATTCTCCGACGTCACAATCGCCCCATCTCCCAGCTCATCGACGGTCCTGACGGTGGCAATCGTGCCAGAACACACATCATCAACCCCGGTGCAACGAAGAAGATAATCGACAGAATGTCAGACAAACGCCTGTTGACAGCGGAGAGGTCAAAGCTGGGCGTTGCGGACCTTGCTGTAAGTACTTTCTCTCCTCGTTCACCTGCCCAAACCATCTAACACCGCCCAGACCATCCTCCGCAAAGAAGGCGCTTGGGACACCTTGGCCCTCGATACACGCGAGAACCTCTACGCCCTCCTCCCAGCCACCCGGCCCGGCGAGCCGCCACACGATCCCGACGTCAACCCACTCAAGACGCCTCTCCGCCCGTACATCGAAGAGGAGCTCCGCATCTGGCAGGACGACCTCAAGTACGGCAAGGAAGCGAAGAAGTGGCGCGAGGAGGCCATGCTGGCGGGCGTGGAGCGCAGGGAGGGGAAGTACGATGAGTGGAAGGAGAGTGAGAGGGAGAGGGAATTTGGGGGTGTGAAGAGGGCCGGGAGTGAGGGGGCGGAGAATGGAAAAGGTATATCAAATGGGGAAGGGAGCGCTTAGGCGGAAGTGTCTCGGAGCGACAGAGAGGGCCCTGACGCAAGGTTAAAGGGCAGAATGGTGTATTGGCGACATCGTGGCAGTGAGATAGAGACCATAACGAAGCGAGATCCTACTTGCTCTCCTCGGCATCATACTGTTTTGTGCGCCCATGCCGCAGCTCGAGCAGCAGAAAAGCTTTGTGATACTGCCGGGATCGTTGTTACCAAGCATTCAATGAATTTACTTCTCTCCGCAACGCCACCCCGCACCTTCCTATTACATCCCCAACCATGTCTCGTGTGACCCTTCAACACCGGCGCACGCACAACCTTTTACTCGTCAACAAGCTGTTAAGCCAACGGGATGCAGCCTCGCCGTTTACGCTGGTACTCGACAGCCTCGAGCAATCGGCCAGACCTCTGATCTCCGAATATGTGCGGAGAGCGAAGGTGAGCGCACTCCAGATATGACCGGAGAGATCGCTGATATGATTCTCTGAAGGCTGCGAGTGTACATGTTGTCTTTGTATCATTCGAGACGTTGCGAAAGCCTCGAGATGCCGACACCTTCATCTCTGCGTGCAAGCTGAATTTGCAGGCTTGGCAGAAGGAGGTCATAGAAGCGTTGAAGGGACGGCAGGGCCAACGTGGGCCACCGATTAAACGCATCAATAGAGTTGAGGCAGCTGACGGTACTGCAGGTAGTCTTCTCGTCTTCGACACACTAAACCCTCTCTGCGCCACCGAATCCGCAAACCTCGCCGCGCTGCTCTCCGCCTTCATCAACCCAACGACCTCGCTTCTGGCCGTCTACCATCAAGACATCCCGCTCCCCATCTCCGCATCCGTACAGGACGCTTACGCCCCTGCGCCGCTCACTCTGCTCAAATACCTCGCCACCACCCTCTTCACGGTGCACTCGCTGCATCACGTTTTAGCACGCAAGGCCGCGCGAGAGCGCAGTCATGTCGAGCCGTCTTTCGGTCTTGAGGAACGCAAGGAAGGCTTGATCCAGGGTCTGGGGGCCAATGGGAAGGCGGGGATGGTATTGGAGATGGAGCACAGGCGAAAGTCTGGGCGAGGGGTGAAGGAGTGGTACTTCCTACCTTCGCCACCTCGACGAGGTCATACCGGCACGACAGCGACAGGTGGTACTACGCCGAAGGGCGGTCGAGAGGATGTAATGTTGCTGGAAGACCACCCGCTCCATCGCTCGCCCGAACGGGAAGCTGCGGCGGGTGGCGAGGGTGATGATGAAGGAACTTTCGAGCTTGGACTTACTGAAAAGCAGAAGAGGGACAGAGAAGGCGTGGTATTGCCTTACTTCGACGCGCAGAAAGGCGGCGGAGAGGGCGGACGGATCTTGTACGATATGGGAAGCGAGGATGACTTCGATGAGGAGGAAGATGAGATATAACCTTGCTTACTCCGGAAATCCGTACTCTCATACAGTAAAATACTGTTGCAGAAAGAATCCATCACCATCATCATGATCACTTCTTCCCCGGCGTAAGCTTCTCGAGCAACCCAGTACCCGACCCTTTCTCCTTACGTCCAGCGACATCCGAAGCCTCTCTCGTCTCGACTTTGTTCGCCTTGTTCATCTCCAAGCTGTTCTCCATCTTGCCAGAGCCATAGTCTTGCTCGCGGGCCGCTGTTGAGCGGTCCTGTCGAGGACCTGAGCATGCTATGAGCGAGGTAATGCTGCAATGTATCATTGTATCAGGGCGTACCGCCTTCTGAGGCCGCGACCTCTGCTTGCTTGTCCGCCATTGGGTCGTTGAGCTGGTGAGGTTGCGATATCCCTTTGTGCCTTGTGTGTGGACTACTGGTGCGATGCTCGAGTCGCATATACAATGTCAGAGACAGGTCAACAATACTGTCTCCAGAAGGGAGCTTTCCGAGTTGGGGGCCATTGCGGCGCCTCCCTGGGCTCCACACGGGTACTGCCTTCCCTTCAACCACAGGTAACTGTCAAGACACAGAGCGTTGCAAAACTCAGCCAAACCACTACCCAGTGTGCCTTCAAATGTCTCCAGCCGCCCGCTCAGACGGAACAGAAGCCAGATCATCATCCCGAGAGGTCATTGATCAATGCAGTACTCAGCCCACCCGCCTCATCGGCACTCGTGGACGCCTCTTTGATAGCCGCCCATATGTACGTGCCACGCTCGAGAGACGCCGTGAAGGCTACACATTGGTTGACACCAATTTTCAAGGCTGGACCAATGTAGTTGCCTTCAACACGCCGCAGGGGAAGACTGCAGTGCACAAGTCCTGCGATACACGCTGGCTGCAAGGCTGAGACGTACACATCGACCGTGAACGCGACTACGCGCCTACTGTTCACGTCCCTGGACACTCGGCCTTATATCCAGTACATTCATCATACGAGACAAGACGGTAGGCACTCGCGCTATTGATTCTTCCAATCCAGATCCGTTCGACGTACCTTCGGACATCATGTTTGCGACCACCTTACTTTCTCTCGTGGTGTCCTTCATGCCCACCAGGACTTTCTCGTACACGAAGTTCGACACCAATTGCACATTACCGACAGCAGTCACCAGTCACGGCTCATCACCGGATACGAGAGGCCTTCTTGATATCATCTGGACTTCGCTGGCAACCATAATAACCTGCACATATACTGTACTGCCCCTCGGCGTCCCCAACCCAGATGCGAGCGATTGGCAGTGCTTCTGGCCTGGCGTGGTGGGGGCCGCAGTCACCATCAATCTTCCAGAGATCGTGTTGTGCAAAGCTATACTGGACTTGAGCAAAGCCCGAAAACACTGGAAAGGACTCAAGACCAAGACGAAGGAGCAATGAACGCTCACGCATATAACATACGCCGACATGGGCGGTCTCTACTACTGTGCTGAGTCTATCGACACCGAGGTCATCAAGGCAACGTACGAGGTTGATGGCTTCCTCCTTAGCGCAGAGGTCCTGGAGAGGGCCGACACGGCAGACATTTTGCCTCCAAAGCCTCCAGTCACGAAGAAAGAGATAAATGGACAAGTCAAAGAGCACCATCTTCGACAAGATCGTGACGACGGGTCAGCTGCTGTACTTCTGCATCAGCATGATCACCCGTAAGTCCAAGAACCTGACCATCATGCAACTGGAGCTCGGTGTGTGCAGCTTCGCCATCTGCTCCATCTCGACCTACGGGTTCACATTCCGGCAGCCCAAGGATATCCAGACTCGAACCGTATTCCGGCATGGCGACTTGGATACCTTCCATCGGATGCTGACGGTCGCAAGCGGACCGCCGCCCTACAATTTCGACGTAAAGACGCCAGGGGGTCAAGCCGAAGCCATTTCAGCGGCATCCGGCGCTTTTGCAAATGGAGACGGCAATCATCGCCTCCCGCCTGGCCAGATCCCGGTCCTTTATGATCGCGAGCAACTCCACGGGGAGCTCCAGAGCCTCAAAACCAAGCCTTTCTCCGGCGCCAGCAATTGGACCAACAACGCCAACTGGCTCGTCGTACCACTATTCAGCATCCCCGTCGGCGTCGTTCATATCTTGGGCTGGCACTTCCACTTCCCCACCCTCACCGAACTATGGCTGTGGCGAATCGCTGCCATCACCTCGGGCGTGAGAATGCCGCTGGGTCTGTTGCTGGGAGGTATCACCTTACGGGTATTAAAAAGCTGGACGGAACTGCACTTGCAATATTCCTGCGATGGTCTCACATGCTGGACCATGAGGATCGGGATATTCTGTTCAGTTTTGGCGTATGTGACTTCAAGGTTGATACTAATCGTTGAGATGGTTCGATGTTTGTTCTTCCTGCAGCCTGATGCTTTCGTGGCGACATGGTCAGCTAATTTGCCGCACAGTGGATAAAATACCACGCCGGCGGTGGTTCGTTCATGGGTCCCTTTTATCGTATCGGAATCAGTAGCACAATCAAGACATGCCTATCACTCGGCGTATACTCCTGTGTCTTGGTTTGGTTAGG
This sequence comes from Friedmanniomyces simplex, assembly GCA_005059865.1. Lineage (NCBI taxonomy): Eukaryota > Fungi > Ascomycota > Dothideomycetes > Mycosphaerellales > Teratosphaeriaceae > Friedmanniomyces > Friedmanniomyces simplex. The sequence goes on from NAJQ01000487.1 coordinate 19,276, forward strand.
ATGATTCCAATGATCTGATACAGGAGCCGAAGTGCCGGACTGCTTTGGCTCGTTACCTCTCGCCATGCAAGGGAGACGACTACCGCAAGAAGCGCACGCTTGATATGACGATTGCATGATAGTAATACAACCCCGGCATGGTTGCCATTTTGTACCCCGTAAGCTCACGGCCGTTCAACTCCGCCACGCACATCCCCAGGCAACGCTCCTCCGTTCCCTTGCTCCCTCTGCACCTCCCTCACCCAGTCTTGACCCTGGCACCCTGCCCCGCCAATGCACCCTCCGCCTTCCGCTTCCCAAGCATACTCTCCGGCGTCGCGCTCCGCTGCCTCTGCCCAGCAGCGGACAGAGCAGCAGCCAACGCCCCCGCGCCGCCGGTAAGCGGCTTCTTCATCTCCTCTACGCACGTCGCATGCGCGGGCTTGCCATTATAGTACACCGCATTCATGAACACCCAATCCTGCAGCTCGTCCGAGTACGAGCTCTTCATCTCCTCCTGGCAGACCGAGCACGTCAGCCTCGTGACACCGGCCGGAGCCCGGAGGTACTGGTCTTCGGGCCCCTTCTGCTTCAGCTTCTTCGCCACGGCACCGGTCGCTGCGTCTGCGGCACTTGCTGTGGACGGGTCGAATTCCGGAACGCTGATCCACTCCACCTCGTCCACGAACCATTGGCGGTGCTGGCCCCTGCTGGTGTTCGGGTCGGCCATCCGCTGGTTCGTTCTAAAATGCCAGTCCAGATGTCTCTCCTTCTTCGCTCTTCCTTCTTCGGTCGCCAAGAACCGCCGGCCGCATGTGCTGCACTGGTTCGGCTGGTCTTCGTACAGCGCGCGGACCAGCTCGGGCCGGAATGTCTTGAGTGCTGCCGAGGTCATTGGGATCCTTGGCTTGCCGAGTCCGGCCATATGCGCCGTCCGAAGCGTGGGTGTGCCTTGCTGGGATGGTGGCAGGAAGGATTGCAGTGACTGTAGCATTGACGCTGTGGAACTCATAAGCGGTGCTGCACCGATTGCCGGCATCGGCGTGCTCGGTGCCACGGTACTCGTGGGAAGGCTGGACAGGACGCCACTCTTGCTGAGCGCGGCGAGCAGATCAGCCGTGCTGGTCGGTGGCGCTGAAGCGACGTTGTTCTGCATACTATGGAGCTGACTGTGTGGCGCGTGTTGCAATACTGGGGCCGCCGCGCGCATCTGGGGCGTACTGGGCTTCTGTCCGTTCATCAACAACGCTTGTAGGTCGTTCAGAGCACCCGGTGCAAAGATGGAGGGCGCGGGCAGTGGTGGTGCAGGTGCGGGTTGCTGCATGAAAGGCAGAGCGACTGCTTGCGGCGGTGGATGCTGGTACGGCTGTTGTAGAGGGGTTGAAGCTTGATGTTGGTGCGGTATAGGCTGAGGTGGCTGCCATTGCGGAAGTGGTACTGTAGGCTGTGGCGTGGGTGCTGGCATTGGCGGAGCTGACGCTGCCAGCGCAGTCACCTTATTCCTGACCTCCTGTAACGATGCGCCAGTTACGACACCGGCGTTCACGATGGTCTGGAGATCCAGCAGTGCCTTGAGCTGGGTGATCAAACTTTGATCGCTCGTGTTCGCCGCGAACCTGGCCTGTAGCTTCGATATGAGGGCCGAAATATCCGCCTTGAGAACGCCAACATCTACCGACTGCTGCTGGATTGGCGTGAATGGTGGCTGTGATTGTTGTGGCGTAGGCGGAGGGTAGTATGATTGTCCCAACTGCTGCTGTGGGATTGGCGGCTGGCCCCCGTACCCGTACTGAGGCTGCTGCTGGAATTGAAGCGGCGTTGGAGGTGCAGCCATACGCCCATTGTACTGCGGAGGTGTTGGAGTATTCTGGTACATTTGCTGCGGCTGGACCTGCCGTTGATTCTGCAACGCCGCCGTCTTCGCCCGGATGAGTGCATTCTCGATTGGCCGTACGGTATCCAATGGGAACACTGGTCTCGGGTCGATCGAGCCGGGTACAGGCTCCTTCCACGTCTTGAGCAGACTCTCCATGGCCCGCCTCGTCGCGCTGTCCACTAGGGTGTACGCTTCCATGAATGTGCTGTACAAGCTGCGGCCGAGATATACAGTGTACGGTGTGCCAACATTCTTGATGATGCTATCGAGGACGTAGAGAGATGGCAACTTCCTGTTCGGCGCCGTCTAATAAAACGTCAGAATTTACCAACTTCGAACAATGGGTAGACTGAAGTCACGTGACGTTGCTGACTCACCGTCTTGATATGATCTTCGAGGACCTTGGAGATTGCTTGCGCGTGTTCTGTGCTCTCGCGTGCGATAGTGGTCAGGTTGCCGATCTCGTATCTGTTGTTCTGCTGTAGGTCTTTCAGAGAGTCTGCAAAGTCAAGAGCGACATCCGAACTGCCCGAAAGAGAACCTCTCGGCGACCTAGCAGACATGTTGGATCACGCGAGGATCGAGAACACTTCACGATGCGGGTGGCAGGTAGCACTGCGCAACAGGCTCGTACGAGCGGGAAGAGGCAGTGAGCTTGACCAGCAAGTAGCTGGAAGTCCCACCAAGCGCGAGGTCGGCGTTGGCTCGAAGTGAGCGTGGTTTTAACTAAGACAGTCGGCCACAATGAGGCAGCGGCAGCGGCAAAAGACGGCAACAAGTGTATGACTAGTCGCTAGCTATTGTTCACCACGCCAAGCTTGCTGAAGTGAATGCACGCCCTGGCGCTGGGAGCGCGTGATCCCTGGCTCTTTCTGCCCAATCCTTCGATCTCCCGCCACCGCTGTGGTTACTGCCTGAGCTGAGCGTTTGCGGCGGCACTCGTGTTGTCCACAGAGACAAGCTGATCGGGCCAGGAGTGAGCCGCAATTTCCTCGATCGCCGCGAACGGTGTCGGTGGGATTGATGATCCGCTGCTCCGGGGAGCGGTGTTCCGGGCACGCCTGAGCTCCACGCAATGAGGATGATGGTATGATGTCGATTCCGGAGCGTATATGTGGTCGGGTGTCAGAGGTAGTCGAGAATGCTGTTGGATGGATGCGTGCTAGAGACAAAGAGTGTCGTTGAAAGGTGCAAGAGAGATATCTCACTAGCGCGCAATGCGGCCTGAGGCGGCAACATGACGCGCTGCTTCCGACGATTCACGTTCACTCCCATCATCTCCCATTTCCTACGTGTACCAACAATCTACCGAACCATATACCATACTTCGACATTTACGAGCACACCAGTATCCCATCACAAGCGCCAAGATGAAGTTCACATTCAGTTTCTTGCTCCTCGCGCTCTTCGCGGTCCTCTGCTTGGCGGCAGTGCCTCAGAAGCAGGTCATCATCAGCTACCCGGAGGGCACTCCGCAATACGTCCTTGATCAAGCGAAAGCAGAAATTATCAAGGCTGTAAGTATTTTGGCACCATCTGACCAAGCGCAGAGACGCTGATTGAGACTTCTCCGGGCAGGGCGGTATGGTCGAGCACGAGTTCTCCCTCATCAAGGGCTTCGTTGCCAAGCTGTCGACCAAGGCGATCGAGACGGTGCAGGCGCTAGGCTCCAGCAACGGCGTCCTCATTGAGGAGGACCAGACCGT
>NAJQ01000488.1:0-22587 GCA_005059865.1 Friedmanniomyces simplex
AGTATCACCCATACTAATCGTGCCTTGACCCTATCCAAGCCCACCGAGCTCTACCACGTGACACTACCTTGTAGGGTCGCAACAGTAGAACAGCTGTTTAACGATAAAAATCATATATAGCATAACTATAACGAGGTTATATACTAGTATAAGCAAGAGAGCAGTAAGTAATAACGCTTCTTTAACCTCCCCCCTAGTTGCAACAGTAGTCTACTTAGTATTTACCTTAGATCTGGTTGTAGGCATGGTCTAGAACCCGTGGTCTAGACCGACCGGCCCGTTAACAGCTCTGATCCGTACTCTAAGGGTCTCGGACACTACGGCTAGAAAACCCCTCTCTCGTGTTATGCCCCTACATTCACATCGTCAGAACTTACTGCATTGGGAGAATGGGATCACTCGAAGTTCTCCAAAGCCTCAGCAAGCTTTTCGCCGGGTGTGCAGCCCTCACTGAAGGTCGTAAACATTGTTTACTACCCGCGGTAACGTTGATTGTCACTACAAGCTTCTCAGCCACCCTAGTTTAGCGCGTCGCAAGGTGTAAAACCCTAGCGCTAATTGTCGCGCAGAAATCGTGGAATGCTCCCCATCCCCGCAGCTTTGTATCTATGCCCGCATTTCCTGCGACCGTGCTAGCGAATTGTAAGCAGACTGTTGAACCCACCCTCGGAAGACGGACATTGTTACATTCAACAAACAGCAGACTAACCAACCTCTGGCAATTGACATTCTAATCAACACCAATCTGACTCCTACCGGCCAAAACTCAAAGTGCATCCAGACACTGCATTGAAGCGCTCAATATGCCGACCCCAGGTACGCTACAGCCCCATCGTAGATCTTGCGCGCATAGAGTACGTTAGTACTCTAGCGCCAGTGTGAGCCGGTCGAGCTAGCGACAACTGCCGATTTTGAGGATAGCTCCTGGAACCCCTCTGCCGCCAGCACGAAGAATAGCCGTGGCATGAGCTGTAAGCGAGGAACAGAACGCAAGATAGACGGCAACGCTTTAATGCATGCAAAAGTCTTCGCCGCAGCCGTGAAATACAACATTCCGGCGCCCGGAAACTAGCCGCTTCGAAGTTCGCGAGTGTCGCAGAAGCCAACTGGAACCACGTCAAGTTCGCTGAGGCGGTGCAAATTGCTTACACTACTACACCGGACGATGTACGTGAGATTCGGGATGTAGTTGGCATGACGATCCACTGTCATTCCCATATACTCGACAAAGTCAGCATCGAGACCGTGGTCAGGGATATTGGCAACCTGAATTTCGAGCTGCTGCGCGTGGCGCGCGGCATGCCAGCCGTCGCTGAGACGCGGATCATGGACGAGAGATTGAGGTGTGCCGAGTGTGATACCGAGCTCTTCTACGAAGAGTGTGGACTGTGCTGTACTGAATACAGAGGCTGTTGCGGCAGCTGCCATAATTCCAGTTGCGTAGCCGTTACCGAACGAGCAGCTACCTGAGCTGGCCTTCAGATGGACGCTACCAGTCATTGCTGCCTTAGAGATCGACTTATGTGGGGCGCACATGGGTTGCCTGCCCGAGATCACAATGTAGATTCAAGCTCTGACGCCGTTGATTGGAGCGAGACCCGGTCGCGACGGACGACAGGACTCCGCTGTCTCATCTCTCTTCGCATAGGGTCCCAGCCATGACACGATGCTGGAGATTGGTCTCGCAGAAAACCGGCTGTAAGTCCCGGGGCGTCCTCGGTTGATGAGTCTGGGACCCATGGCGAGCTTATCCACCACTGGACTCACCTCGAGTGACTCTTCTCCTCAACTTCGTGATCCAATGAGAGATCCGCCAGGGCGACTAAGCTCCCACACGAGCTGCTTTGCCGGGAGTGGCTCATCCGTTGGCAGTCGACGAGGGCACACTAGTTGACACAGCAGCACAGTCGAGAACCGCGAAAAGCTTGGAGCTTCGCGAAAATGCAAAGCACTAGTAGCGCTCGCTGACGAGATGCTGGGTTAATTTGTCTCAGACACGCTGGGCAGTAGCGTTCGAACGAAGAACTATGCCTTGTCCTTCTATGCATGCTTCATGCAAGATCGGCTGATTTACGCGCGAATTTCCAGGCTTCGCGAGAATGCTGACACGTAGTGCATCCAGTCGCGCAATTGATTCTGCGCACTCTATTTGAAGGGAGCTGATCTGGTTGGTGGTCAATTCCGGAGATGCCCCAACTGTCCTAACTCCACCAGTTTGCAATCTCATCGTGTAAGTCCTATCGTGAACTTCCGATTTCGCTTGCTTAGATCCTCGAGGCCGGCATCTGCGTCGTGCATATCCCTTCCCTTGCGAGCCTGCAAGCTATGCATCGGTCTAGTTGTTAGAATTGTAACGATGGTTGCAATTCGGACAGTGATAGAAGATCGTGCTTCCCTCGTCGGCACTTCTTATCTGTTTTTCTTGGAACTCCAGCTCTTGGTGGGCGCATTCTGGACATGTTTGCTGGATGGTAGCACTGCTTTTATAGTCCTCCTCGCCGAGTGTCTGAACAGGATTCGTGAGCTTTTGTCGGAGGGAGGAGGGAAATGCGCTCGGCGACGAGCAGGTCGTTGTTGAAAGTGGCCAGTTATCTGCGCTACTGAGTGAGTGCTCGTAAGCTGGGCGATAGATATCACTTACTGGAGTTTTGACTGGCGCAGCGATTACACCTGATCGTCTGATGCTTCAAGTGACTCAGCCGATCCAGTAGGTTTCCGCATGCTGTACAGAAGCAGAGCGAGCCGACCAGAGCCATTTTGACGCTCCGTGATTAACCAGTCAACCAAAGAGTTACGATACACGCAGTGGGATGGCCTGCACAAGACAGATTACGATGTGCTCGGGAATCTTTCTGCTTCCCCAGTGCCAAGGCTTCATGCACCTACAATCCTTGGGCACAAGCTCTAGTATACGTCGGTTGACCAATCATATTATCGGCCACGGAACTTACAAGGAACTCGAAATGTATGCATATACCACAGGTCACACCTCTCCCAAACAATATCTCGTCCTCCAAAAGCCGTAATGCACAATCGCGTAGTAGAGCACCACCCACATGTATCTCCGTGTGCTTTGGTACTTCAAATATCCGTGGCGGAACGAGGGTCGTTGCAGCCTTCGCTTGTCCACGCTCATAGAACAAGCGCGAGCGCGGCACTCGCAGATCCTCAGTCATGAAGGCTGCGTTGACGTCTGCCTTGTTGTGAGAAGGTTCGATCGGACGACTGGAGCCTCCATAATCGACTACGCCGAACCGTCGAAGGTGCTGTATGTTTGCCAAGGCCGTGGTATGATTGGGGTGCGTTGACCATTATCTAGGTTTGAAAATATATCGAGTCGCGAAAGAGGGAACTCGTCTCGGCTTTCATGCCATTGCAAGACAGGTCGACATGGACAGACTGGTGCAAAGCGACCAGTGGCCGAGAGAGGATTTAACCCTGACGGACAACCTAAAGGCGGGTTAACGCATGCGGGGTTCACTTCAGCCCGCTCAGAGCCGCGAGTCACTACGGTAGTCGATTCATCGATGATCTGGCCGTTCCACCGCAGAGTCGCCCTCATCTTTCGATCATTGCGTCGGGTTATAATATTTCTCCTGGAAATTGCACTGATCTGCGCTTCTTGTTTGGCGGCATCGCGAATGCACTCGTGCCAGACGCGGCAGTCGTTTGCGCAGCTTGTCGAAGTCTTGGCCTCGACGTCGGTTTACGTGATCAGGCCGTCTGCGACGGAAATAAGCCAAGATGTGATGCTCGTACAAGGCAACGTCCGACAGAAGGGATAAGAACGTATCGACGGAGTGCCAGTATGAAGTTTGGCTAGCGGAAAAGCGGTACTGTACTTAGCGCTAATTCGGTAAGAGCAAGCGTTGCAATGCGAGCGATTACGTACCAGAAAGCTCATGTTGCTATGAATGTGCGGGTTGCGCACACGGTGCATGGTTACCCATCTCCCTTACCAGCCCCTCGCCGCGCCAGGATGCCGCTCATTTGATTTCTGAAAAGCGGCGTATCGTCCAATCAAACACATGGTCATACCTCACACCCTCCCTCACAGCCAGTCCTCGGAACTTATGTCGGAGCTCCTCATAATGTGGTCGAACTCCAGCATGGATGTCCTTCACCTCCTGCATATACTGCGCAAATTCCTCAGGCAGCTCCTCGCAGAGCTGCTCCGCTGACGTCGCCATCTTCTTTTCCATGACCGCTCGATTCTTCTCTCCTCTGCCGTGGGCTTGCAAGCCTTGCCAGGGCAGTTTTCCCAGCACAAAGAAGGCCATCATGTAACCAAGCGATTCCAAATCGTCCTTTGGAGACTGCGCTGCTAGCTGTCAGAGATATGTACGACAGATCGTGCGCGTGTACACTGACCTTGTCCTTGATGTCCTCTAATGCTGGCGTATCGAGCAGTACCGACCAAGTGCGACCGTGGAGGAATCTCCTCCTCCACTTTCACGCACGATGTGGTGTACTCATCAGCCAGTCCGAAGTCGGTGACGTATATCACGCTGCCGTTCGTGCCAGTGCCAAGTAGAAAGTTTTGAGGTTTGATGTCGCGGTGGATGACGCCACCGGAGTGGAGTTGTTCGCCGTATAGCTGACCTCAGTAGTCGTGGTGCCGTCTCCTGAATTCTGGCGGCCTGCGGAGGTCTGTTTTCTCTTGTTCGACGATCGAACTCTCTCAATGCCTTGCGTGTGAGAGTAATCTTGGACAGATTGTCCCAGACGTCTGGAGGGTAGTTGTTGGAGCTTCTCTTCTGCCTTTTCGCGCGGACTTGTGACTCGCTCTCTCCGCCGGCAAGTTGATCGCGTCGTCGTTTTCGCTGACGGTGTTCTTTCTCTGACAACATGGGCGCTGTGTAGCTGCTCGAGGGCCCGGCGGGTTTTGTGCAATCGATCGACGTTGACGAGGGGATGTTTCTGCATGCGCACGCAGAGACGTTTCGCTTAGCGCAACTACTCCGCACCGGGCGCGAGATGACTCATGGTTGCCTGGATTACAACACAGAGATGCGCCGATGGCCAACCGCCGTGAGAGACAATTGTTTGCAGTAGCGCTACAGGCTGCTGGCGGATTGGATGACATTCGCCCTTCTTGGTGTGCGCCGTTCCAGCCGCTCGTGCAGGTATTTAGCGTCGGGTACCGCCGCGTCGGGAGTGTCAGTGCGCTGCAGCCTGGGCGCTAACACAGCCGTCGTAGACAAGTGCTCAATATGTTCAAGGGCGAAGTAATCATGCCCGCTCAGCGCTTCGTGTCTTTATCTATGGACCCTTTCATGGAGAAGTTGTACGACAGACCGATTAATGGGAAGTATGTCTTGATCCAGAGGCTCGGTAAAGGTGGCTTCGGCGTTGTCTATCTCGGTACGCGCCCCGCCTGTGTCTTTAGAACCCAACGCTGACTTGCACGAGCGAAGGATATAGGGAACGATCAAGCGTTGGCGCTGAAGCTCGAACATCATTCGGTTGATCCATCATTCCTGGAAGAAGAGGCCCGGAAATACGAGGCCTTCCAAGACGCCGTCGGCTTTCCGAAGGTGTACTGGTTCGGCTGGCACGACGATTTCAGAGTCATGGCCTTCGAGCTGCTCGGACCCACTCTCGAGGATCTATTCGCATATTGCGGACATCGCTTCTCACTCAAAACGACTCTCTTGATTGTGGATCAGATACTCGTCCGACTTGAACGACTCCACTTCGGTGGCGTCATCCACCGCGACATCAAGCCTCAAAACTTCCTACTTGGCACTGGCACGAACGGCAGCGTGATATACGTCACCGACTTCGGACTGGCTGATGAGTACACCATATCGCGCGTGAAAGCGGAGGAGGAGACTCCTCCACGGTCGCACTTGGTCGGTACTGCTCGATTTGCCAGCATTAGAGGACACCAAGGACAAGGTCAGTGTACGCGCGCACGATCTGTCGTGCATATCTCTGACAGCTAGCAGCGCAGTCTCCAAAGGACGACTTGGAATCGCTTGGTTACATGATGGCCTTCTTTGCGCGAGGAAGACTGCCCTGGCAAGGCTTGCAAGCTCACGGCAGGGGAGAGAAGAATCGCGCGGTCATGGAAAAGAAGATGGCAACGTCAGTGGAGCAGCTCTGCGAGGAGCTGCCTGAGGAGTTCGCGCAGTATATGCAGGAGGTTAAGGACATCCCTGATGGAGTTCGACCACATTATGACGAGCTCCGACACAAGTTCCGAAGACTGGCTGTGAGGGAGGGTGTGAGGTATGACGATGTGTTTGATTGGACGATACGCCTCTTTTCAGAAATCGAATGAGCGATACCGTAGTCCGCCGCGGTGAGGAGGCTGGTATGGGAGATGGGCATCCATGCACCGCGTGCGCAACCCGCATCTTCATAGCAACATGAGCTTTCTTGTATTCAATCGTTCGCACTGTAACGCTCACTCTTGCTAAGTTAGCGCTAAGTACAGCACCCCGACGACGCGGCGCAAGAAGAACGTGATTTCGGAATTCGACTCCCTAAAAGTCCTTACCTTCCACTACACCGAAGACCCCGCCCAAAGCGAGAACGAGCGGCAGCGGGTGCAATTGGCGATGCTGTTCCTTATCCATGCCTTCTCAGCCGCCCGACCGTGCTCGACCACGAACACCAATATGCGCAGGACCCGAGGCCCTACAGCTGGCCGTTGAGGAGGCCGTGCTCACTATCCATCCGCCGCAGATAGCACCCCCTCAAACAAGCGATCACAAGCCGACCTGATGCTTGCCGGCAAGTAGGAGCAGGCATTCGACGACGACATCGCCCGTGCGATACGTTACAAGGACGTCGAGCTCAAGCTAGTCCGTAACAGCGATCCTGCGACTGTAGCTGTGACACCTGGCAAGTTTGTAATGAATTCAGTATGCGGCACTGGAAGGGCGACCTACACAAGCCGCAGCCGTGAGTGATACCTCAGACGACGCGCGGGCTTTCTGACCCTCTTTGCAGTAAGCATATTGTCTGGCACCAATGCAGTCTCCTCATAGCGTGCCCGTTCATCCATCTCATGGCCACTACCTTCGACGACGGTGCCTTTCGCAACTCGGGCTGCACGATGCCTCCCAGTTGTTCAAAGTCCAGATCCCGTCCGGTCAGCCCGATCTCACGATACGCTGGCGTGAAGACGTGCTTGAGACGCGTATTCTACGTGCGCGTAACGAGTGCGGGTATGCTCCCGCAAGCGTGCACTTCTGCGCAGAAGAAGCGGCGATTGCGACCGAACTACACGACGCCTTCTTTCTCTTGCTCGCGGCGCCATATGTCATGAAGTGCGCAGAACATGGGAACTTGACCATCGTGCGAGATTTGTCCAAGGTAGTAGTGGTGATACGGCATCCGCGGGACAGGCGAGAGCTACGGCACGTGTCACCAGCCGCTAGCACTGCCAAGGCACCAATGGATAGCCAAGAGTGGGTCGCGCTGCAAAACCCCCCACGTAAGTTACAGTGGTCTACAGTGAGCGCATCTCTGGAGGCGGATATACTGCAGCGGCAGACATATGCTGGCTGAGTCAGGCCGAGGTGGCTCGTCTCAGGCGTCAGCGCTGGCCCGCGGCGCTGAGACTCGGATGACACGTCGCCATTTGCGTTGCCGCGCGCTTCGGACATTCAACTCAAAAAATGGCCAACGGTCAAATGCGGCTGTATGAGAACTCTGCAAGACCATGTAAGCCGTGCAGTAAAAGCAAATGGGTTCATCGAGACGGCGAGGACGCAAAACGTTGTCACATGCACCACTGCCCCATTAGCCGACTTGTCAGCTACCCTTAAAGTATTACGCCCCCCATGTAGACATCTCGAGGGGCTCATTAGACAAGCGAAAGCGGTTCAGATGCCAATGATGTTCGTATGCTGGTCACCATCTTGCAAAACCTGAGCCGCAGCGCCAACCTTAGTGTGCCGCAGCGCTCAAAGACGCTCGTGGAAGCAAGCTTGCATCTGCGGTCGCTGCACTTGCGATCGCTGATCGCTGCGAAGCCAGAGACCATTGGCTCAACATGATTACTTCCCGCTTCCTCGGCCGCTGGCGTGCGCTAACTCTGGAACGACAGCAGCTGACAAGGCGCAGGTTCGGGTCTTCGCGCAGTCTCAAGATGTGATACGGTGGCTGCAATCCTGCATAGCTCATGATCACATCGGACTTTCGAGGACCCCCTAACATGCTCATAGAGTCGCATGCTCCACGGTACTACACTTCCACGGATGTTTCAGTCGATAGCATGCATGTCGCACATCGTCTATTGGTCCTGCATCAGTGGTGGAAGCCCAGTATGGCATGTGTTAGAACCCCGAGCACCCACGACAGCGTGCTGTTCTCTGACCGAACCCCTCGAGTTACTTGTTAACAGTTTACATACCGAACTTCTGGCGGTGACATCCTTTCGTTCTTGACGCGCAGCAAGCTTCGAGAGACGCATGTTCGAACAGACACGGCAATCCACAGTGCTATTGTGTCACTAGCAATCTCGTGGTCCCATTTCTGTGACCAACAAGGAGGCTGGAAGGACTCGAGTTCGAGCTCACCATTATTGAAGACCTGAAGAAACCAAGCTCTCGATTGAGCAGTGGTCACAATGGGCCTATTCCGTTGCAACGAACCTGGTTGCAATTCGACGTTCACGGAGTTCGACAACTATACGCGACACTTGAGATCTCTGCACAAGCTCTCTAGCAGTGACCCGTGCCCGATATGCTTGTTACATGGCGAGAGCCGGACATTCACCCGGCACGATGGTCTTCAGGCACACTACTTGAGAGTCCACGGACTCCACCTGGGCTCTCCTACTGATCCGCTCTCAACCGACTACAAAGGTACCATCAACAGTCCGGCACAACAGCTCCCTTCACGTTCCGGTGGCCTTTCTGCCAATTCGACGTTGAAGCCACCCTCGCGGTCCTGCGGCTTTACATACTTTGGAGCAAGCACTCACCCGGTCTGTGATGGGAACGATAGCGATGGGGACCGCGAAGACCCAGATGCTGATAGACACTTGGTCGCCAAAATCGACATCGGCACTCAGCCGCTGCAAGCCTGCCATCCCTATCGCAATGTCTCATTCCCATCTGCTGCTGGATTGGCTGCTACGGATCGCTCACAGGCAAGGATGACCTGGAATGCACCCTCCACCGATACACTGATGGCCTCCATGCTTGAGCGCGGAACGGCACCATCCCGGGCCGGGAAAGGTGATGGCGAGAGTTACCAAGGTGCCAGCAACGTATACGGGAGGAGCGGTACAGTTCCCGGAGCGTCAGAGACCGGAAAGACCCTGATGATCCAGCACAAAGCAGAACAACCACTGAGACGCTCCGCGCTCAGTGATCGCTTCGTTGATTGCCCACTGTGCGACGACGCTTTTCAGCGTGGGAGAGGGCTGACGAATCATGTAAGGAGGATGCACAGAGAGCAGTACTCCGAGTGGTGTCTTTACCGAAACTTATGACTTGCTTTCCCGCTTTCGCTCGAGAGGTAGAGGGAGGTGACGAGTCTTCGGGGCGGCCTGTGTGCAAGCGATGGCAGACTAAGGAGTGATAGATGAAGACAAGGGCATAAGTACACGGGACATAACGGCATAGTAGCGTAAATAGTCCGTAGAGATGTAACAGGATTTCCACCTTTTCAACTCGTCAAGCAAGATTCTGGGAGGTGACTGAAGGCCAGGAGTGTGATACTGTCCGGCTGCCCACATCTGCAGGTTGGAGCATAGGGGAGCATGACATCGCGGCTTCAATGAAGATGCAAGCGGGTGTTGAACTTTCAAATTGAACCTCCCCGAGCTGCCAAGTGCTGGCCACGTGGGGGACGGGCTGTGTTGATACTTTCATACAGTACGAACTAAAGCTGAATGTGACAGACCATAGGCCTCTTGGCATGTGAATGTTGTGTCCTCTGTTGCGCCGCCAGCCTGCTGCGGTAGATACACTGATCGCACGACGCCTTCTGGCAAGTATGAGCATCAGTGATGCCGCCTGGCAACCGCTTCCGCACCTCTTCAGCCAGGCCTCCCCTGCCATTCCATCTTTGATCAATGTCCAGTCTGACCTGTTTCGATCGCAGGACTGCTGGGCCGGTAGACGTACAAGTACCTTCCCCTTGGAGTGCTCTCATTCTGTCAACAGGGCGTGCGCTGTTCTTGGCGGCATATCTGTCTTCATCGCCGGCGGCCAGGTGCTCGGTAGCGCCGGTAACCCTGGTGCTTGCTGCTTTCTCGTCGCCAGCGGCGGGCATGGAAATACCGTAGCGATCGAAGTCCACATGCTTAACTCGCTGATCACGTACGACTCTGTTGTGCATGTCTTCTTTGCGACTCGAAACCATCGATAGTACATGCCCGACCACGTCTCCTCAGTATCAGCGTTGTGCACTTCGCGTGATGTGGTGTAAGAGACGCACCGTGCCAGAGGGATACGACGCGAATCTTCTGCTCAGACAGCATCTTGATATATGGCGCTATTGCGGATGTTGAAAAGCCTTCGAAGAGCGATCTGTCCAACCGGGTAGGAGGTCCGCAATCGGAGGCAGAGTCAATTGCTCAGACTTGTGAGCAGTCTGTCAACCCTATCAATATCCAGTTCACTTCAATTGTAAGAGGTCACTGCTTACATTCTCAGCTTCTCTGGTCGGCTCCGAGCAGGCATCCTCCGACTCGTCTAGCTGCTCTGGCGTGGTGTGCTGACCTGCAAATGGTGGCCCTGACTCTCTTTCGCGGATACGTTTGAAGTCGATCCTGCTCGTCCTCCAGTGGAGTATAGCCTGGCTCACATCTGGCAGCCGTTGGCTCACATCTGGCAGCCGTATCGCTCTAAGCTCTTCGTTGACCTCATCAAGCAGCTCGTTGCGCTTCTGGATTCCTACGGCGCCCCAGGAGGTAAGGCTTACGTCGGAACTTGCGACCAGAGCACTAGCCTTCGCTAAGTGACCCGCTACATTGGTTAGTACTGCAGATCAGATACGTGCCGCAGGTCGCACTCACCTGGAACTCCTGCCAATTGGGCCAGCTATAGCCCGCGATCTTCATAACCTCTTATCTTGCAAAGTAGACTCTACTATGGGCAATTTGTGAGAAAGCTCGCCGTCTGGGCTCGGTACCGGTTTCACCGCTGATGTCTCCTCCCGTGACCTGAGCTGTCTTTCAGCCGACGCCTCGGAAGACACGGGCGGACTGAGTGCAGGAGAGCGAGACGTCGGCGATCTTGTGCCCACTTCAGTGTTGATTCCGCGGCCGGCTTGGTTATACTTGACGCCGGAGACACCTCAGAAGCTGTATGGAAAGGTTCAGGAAGCGCCGGCAGGGCTTCAACTCCGCCAGTCGGACCATCTTCACTCGGCTTGAACGCGGTGATGGGCTCGTTACATACGGCCCCAGAACCTTGGTCTTGGGATGGCAGTCTTGAGGACGTCATGTGCTCGTCGTCATCTTCGGAGGCCCAGCTATGCGCCGATCGACCGCTCCGACTTTGGGCCATTGTAACTTCCGGAGATAAGGGCGTGCTCACTGTTGAGATCCCTTCCACCAGGTCCGCCGCGGTGTTATCCGACGGATCGTCGTTGGACGCCTGAAACTCCACGGAAGAGGAGGGTTCACGGCTGCTTGCGGAATCCGGGATCTCAGGGCTGGCGTAGTTGGTCGCCTCCGCAGCGGGAACGCTCGGGTCGAACTGCGTCGTTGTTCGGACAGGATCACCACGCCAACCCAGTCCTGGGCTTCCACTTCCGGCGCCATTACCGTCATCCGAGGTGCCATTTGGCACTCTACGCGACATGCTTGGTAACTTAAGATCATTGGAACTGTCGTTCCGGCTGAACGGACCCTCCGGCGGTGTCGATTCGCCGCTCCGACTTTCACCCTTCAGTCTGCTGTTAGCTAATACTCCAGGGTAGGTCTGGCCTCTACAGCATTCCCTGATTGGAGGCATTAGCGTCATAGTCATTTCTCCTCTGGCACTTCCGTCTGACTGTGATGTTGTCACGTCGTTTGCGATGTGCACATCGGCCGCACCCCTCTCCTCGCAAGACCTTCCGACGTGGACGTGTGGGCCTTTCCTTCTTTTGGTGAACTCCATTTCACTCTTCTCCATAGCGGCTTCCGTATCCACTTCCACTGGATCGGCTCGACCAATGTACGAGTTGAGGCTCATCTCATTCATCTTGGTTGAATCAGCAATGCCGGCATGTCCATCGCGTGACCACAATGAGGCAAGACCTACCACTCGCTTGAGAGAGTCATTCTCATCGCGAATGCGGGTAAGCTCGGATTCTGTCTCGTTCCTGACCTTTCGTGTTAGACATTGCGGAGATAAGTCCAGGCAGCGTGGTCATACATCTTTTGGATGAGGATGACCCGTTGCTCTTCTGACTCCGCTAGCTGCTTCGTGAGTTCCGTCAACTTCTCTCGAAGAGCCTTGTTTTCCTGGCATAGAGGATGCGCCTCACGCATTCTGCCGTCTTTTTCGACCCGGTGCATTTCTTCGGTCATGACAATGAGGCGTAAGCGTGGCGACACAGAGTAGCAGTTCTACATAGGGACGGAAGGGTAGCGCTTCAGCGTATATAGGTGCATGCTTGGGTGGCCGGGATACGCCTCCTTGATCGGCAGACAGACGTGATGATGATTGGCAGTGAAGGTGTCCGCACGAAGAGCCTGCTGCTTCCTGGCACTAGACCCGGCTTAGCTGCCTTTGCGAAAATCTTGCCTCTGCAAAGAGTTATCACGCTTCTCGCAACAGACAACGCAGAAGTGGCCCGGATTGACACATCTTCATATCTTGACGTGAGACGAGAGGAAGAGTGCCCGGCTCTTCTCTGCCTGACCTAAAAATAGCGCTCCCCACCCACGTTCTGACTCTGCGCAAAGCAGTTTAGCGGGCTGATTCTGGCAACCGCACAAATGACTGTGCCGTTCGCGGTCAAGTGGCTTTGCATTGGTGAGAACCCCTCACTTGGATCTCCGATGAATGTTTCGCTCTCCGACAAGTCATGCCTGCTTTTGTGATGTAAGCGGCGATATGAAGTCCGTGGGGTGCATGTGAGCCATGTGTTGCCTTGACTTTAAGGCCGCACGCTTCGCCTCACATGTCGGGGGACCTCAACTTGCCCACTGCGCAACCACGTGAGGACATTCACCAGCATAGCCACCAATCACGCAACATAAGAATCTGAGTCAGATACGTACAAAGCTAGCTTTCCCGTAGTCAGTATCATAGCGGCCGAGTTTGATCGTCCCGGGTATGGTCGATTTCTGCTCGCTAACTCACTTCGAGGGAAAGGTGAATGAGATGCGGAAAATCAAACCCGCAATCGCGAGACTGGTCTGTGTGACGCGAGCCTGGACATGTGCGCACGGGACCGTGCATGGAATCATCGTTACACGCTTGCACGTTCCTTGCACTGTCGCACGTTCTTCCACCTTTGCACGCTCTTGCACGCTCGCACGTTCTTGCACACGCTCACATATTGCACAGTCTTGCACGTCTTGCACGTCCCAGTACATCCTCTATACATACCTTCACCCACGAGTTGGGCGCATCTGAATAACTCCCACACGACAGTTCTACCTGGAACGCGTACTCAGCACCTTTCCCGCGCGTCGCAAGGCTTGCATAGCAGAACTATTTTCATATCTGGAGAATAACTCCAATACATGGTCGCTGCACTAAGTGCAGCAAGCTTACACCGACAGGACTTGCGAGACATCACCAACTAGCGCATAGCACATGTTCGACGTGTCGTCGGCAAGGCTTGAAGAAGGATTTCCTGGGGCATTCACCTTGCTCCCAGCGAGCCGAAACACCCGTGGAGGAGCTTGCATGTGTGAGCGAAGTCCTCAGGGTTCTGGGCATCGAGGAAGTCGATATTCCTTGGCCTCTCGAGGCGCTCGATGCTCTTCCAAATGGACGGATGCACCACAACTTATCGCAAATTGGCAGCAGCAAAGGGGACGTGCCGCACATACTCGACACCCGGCAGCACGAAACCTTACCTCTTGGTATTGATCTTGTATGGAAGCTGACTGAGGTCTTGAAGAGCGATGAAGATGTGACGGTAAGCGTGGTCTAGGAATATGACGGGCAAGGCCTGACGATGGGCAATTGCAGGGTTCGTTCTTCCGAAATAATGACTGCCATGAGGATTCCATAGATGCGCTATCGGCCAAGCATTTTATCATGGACATCACCGCAGGCAGCGACTACCGTCAGACTCCTGGAAGATGGCTCGATGTTTCGATGAAACCTATAATAAACAGTCCCGACTTCGAACTTGCAAATCGGCGTCGTATTTGCGACTCTTACAACACAGATGAAGCGTCTGTAACACTTCACAGCTGTGATGCGAACATTTTACTGAAGCTTGCTCCGATGGATCTCCATCATGACTTCACTGGTGGCATATGCACCGCTCGCGCAATCCAACCACGAGGATCGCGTGCTGGCACGGTCGTCAAGCTCTGGTTCTTCTGGCCTCATTCTAACACTACCGACTACGCTGAGCCTTCGGCTAGCGGGAGATCTGGGAGCCGGAGGAAGAGGAAGCCAGGGGTAGATCGTGGTGCCATAGGCGAAAAGAGAGGAGCGAAGAAGTAAGAACTTGAGGCGCTAGCTTACTGAAGTTTTCGGGGCAGTTCGGTCGTGAAGTGTGCCTCACGACATTTCTTCTCATTGTCCTGTTCTCTCAAGTGCTGGTCCTCGTCAACGATGAGCGCGGAGGTGGCGATAGCTTTCTCCGCTGCATGGGCGAACTTCTCGAAATACAGCTTCACATCATTGTCAACCTGATCCAGTCGAGACTCTGCTTTGACACGCAGCGTATCCAGACTTACGGCAGTGGCTGGCGTATGGAGCGGACTGCTCACCTAACGAATTGGCATTGTGCTTGGACGATTGTGGTCCTGCAGACGTGGGTCAATGAGCGGCTGCGGCATGCCTCGAAGCACTCGGGTGGGATCGAACGGAAAGAGTCCCGCTTTGGCCCAGCCGGAGCGGGTGTTCCGCGTGTTTAGAGCCGCTCCACGGACGCGGTCATTCAATAGGGTGAAGTGCTACTTGCCAATCGTGTTGGCCCTTCCGCGATGGAGCAGCTCGACCTGTTCGCGTTACAACAATAACTAGATCTGCTGCTGCTCTAGAGCAGTGAGAGCACGCCGGGTCTGCTAGACGGAGAGGCCCGAGACCATCGACGAGACCGAGAGGCGACCGGCTCGATCGCGCAGACATGGCAGATCTCGTTTGAGCACATGCGACAGGTGCAGCCGTCCGCGGCGGATCTGCTCGGGCTAATGGGCTTCTTCGACCAGCAGGCGATCCACAAGAGCCTGATTCGACACCGCGGAGGCGGAGCACATGCCCACCCAGCCGAGCAGCAGTGCAAGGATCCACATGTCCAGGCTTAAACCTTGATGCTGCTCAAGCCAATAATCCCTCGACTGAGCTGGAAAAAAGCCTGAAGTGGGCGCAGCGCCGCCGCTCCAAGCGACGCCGTGCTGAGGGGCACGCGCACATGTTGGCGGCGCGAGCTCTGCCTGGTCGGCGATCAGCAGCCTGCAGGCTGCGAGAGGCGCGTATCGATTGGCAGAGAGCCGCGGAAGATGGGTGCGTGGCGACGTATTGGTGTCGGCCTGCGCGAGTGACGACCGCCCCAGAGGTTGGCGGCGTCGCAGGAGGTGACCGGCGTGCGAGGAGGGCCAGCAGGCCCACCTTAGGCAGCGACTGTGTGCGATGGTCAGCACGCGAGACTCTGCGGCCGGGTGAGTTTGCGCGTGGACCATCGCTGGGCCACCTCAACGCTGTACGACGCAGCCTCCCTCGCTCTCCATCCCGGGGACGAGCCTCGAGACTGGGTGTACTGCTGAAAGCCGCGGACGCCGAATGGCCGCAGGAGGCAGCGTGCAGCGAAGCGCCGTCCCGCCTGAGGAGGTGGGTAAGTGGACGCGTGGTCGAGTTGTGCACGACACTTGTGCTCGCGCGTCGGCGCGGCCCGTAGACTGAGCCTCGATCTAGATGCAGATGCGTCACTTACTCGAAGCGGTAAAACGGTAAGATTATGCTATAGACGCAGGGACTGGGGCAAGTGACCTAGTGGGGTCGACAGAAGAGACTTAAAAGGGTGCAGCGGGCGGCAACACATCTCCGTCCGTACCTCTCACTGAACAGAAGTACAGTCGTCCAATTTCGAGGTAAAAGTAAGCAGCACGTCGCATTGGGTTCGTTAATCGTCAATCTCGGCGGAGTCAGCATGTTGCTAATGTTCTCAGCCATGCGATCAACGAATCCTCGTGCAGCACATCCACTGCTCAGAAACATCCCTTTGTGTCCATTGTGTCGCTCACCGACAACACACCGACCGGTCAATCCAAGAAACCAAAACGGGAACGAAAATCGTCCAATGTTCTACTGCCCGAAATTAGGTTGCAAGAAGTTCTCATGCTTTGGCGACTTACGCGGTGTCAATGAAGAAAACCCGTTGTGCGACTGCCCGGGACACCCGTTGCCTCGCGCGCAAGTTGCAGGTCTTGACACCTATTTCTCACGAGCAGTCCATTTCTGTTGTGCGATCGGAGGTTGTGACTTCTTCGCATTTTTGGTGGACGAGGATGCACAAATGGTGCGATTGCCAGGAAGAGTCCTCTCCTCGAATGAAATGGTATCATGGGGGTTTTGACCGTGGACGAATGTGGTTGTGGGTTCATGGCTATGAGTTGGAAAATTCACGGGTGGCTATCTCCAGACCTACCTACAGTCTTGCCGCTTGGTTTCTTCGTATCACATGTAGCGGATAATGACCGAGGGCATGAATCCTGATTTGTCACATCATCTCTCTTTACTTGGACACGAGTACATCACTACATACACGACTTGGATAGCAACCTGCGTTGCCAGTCGTTACGCCTTGACTCGTCGAACCGGGTCAGCCAGTCTACACAGCAAGATTGGCTTGCTGAGTTAGCCGTCGCACGGGATCTGACCAAGCAGGCCAATCCAGTCCATCGTCAAATCTGAAACCTCCGACTCTCGACGATGGAGTTGCAGAAAGTCGGAACGAGAGACTAGGCGGTAGAAATGAAAGGAATACTCTATCACTGAGCTTAGATCTGCATTGAGGTACTATGGATGCACGGCTACGCCAGGATGCTTGTTCAGAATATGCCGGTTCATATTGTCCTTTCTTGTGCACGGTGGTCCACAACCTCGGGAGGCTTTGCAGCCCACGACAGGGCAGTAATATGCTGGGGTTGATGGTGTCGGCTCTGGATGCTGAGTCTGGCAGTGACGACGAACATCTGCTTCAAATTGAGAGGCATATGCGCAACTTCCATGCGGACATTTGGAAGGTCGAGTATGTTTCTTGATGTGCTTGCTGCACAACAGGTATCAGCAGCTTTCCCGTACTCGCATGGACGGGACTAACTTGAGAAGGTATGCTTTGTTGAACGTCTTGGAACAATATCCGCAGCGGAGTGTACTTCTTGCTGTAGCCGAAGTTTGAAGTGCAGACCTGGCTTCTCGATTTATCGGTGGATTTGGTGAATCATGAAGGGAGTGATCTGGGTGCTGAGATTGACTTTCCAAATGAACAGACGGCGGCTGATTGCATTCATTGGCTACGTTATCCTGGCCAGCAGGAGCGTCGCTTGATATCGAATTCCACTGATACGGCGATAGAGGCCCGCCACGTCCGGACAACCACGACGGGTCAACGGTTTGAAGCGATACAGGGTGGTGATGAGTGTCTTCAGGTCCGGATGAGTCCGACGGAAACTGACGAGAAATGTGAGCCTCTCAGGTAAGTGAGGGTTCGATAGGGAACCTGCTGGTTAGAGAAATCGTAGCGAATGGAAAGACAAACAGCCGAGCAAAACAAGAACAACGCACAAAAAGAACGGATGAGCTGCACCACCAGAGGCCACTGAGGAGGAAAGAAGAAGATCTTGCGAGGGAAATCGATGGTATGTATGCAATGATAATCTGCGCCCCCAACATGGAGTGCCGTCTGGTTGGTCGCAGCTGATGGTATGCCTCAAAATCATGGCATATATGGGATCCCGACCTCCACCAGGACAGCTCAAATGGTATGCGTTCATGGCTGATTGCAGAGGTAGCACTGAGCTGTTCCATTCGCTGCAGTTGCTGCATTGACTCTGCACGGTAGTTGAGACGGAAGACGTTGGGCCAATGATGTAGATTGCGAACGGCAATCACACTCTGCCATGCATCAGTCACGGGAGGATGTAACGCTCTGGGCACTAGAAGGGAAGCTTCGAGAGCCTCGATAAAGACACCAGGGTTCCCGCTGATCTATGCTCGTCCAGACACTGCTTCGAGCGCACCTGCCATCATGGAACCCAAGTTTCTTGACACCACCGCTGCGCTTGAGAAGTTCTTGGGCGATCTTGGCAACTGTGATGGCCAACCACCGAGACTCTACGTGGATTTGGAGGGCAACAACCTTTCTCGCAACGGCACCCTGTCACTGGTCACAATCTTGCTGGAGCCGGAGAGGGACGTTTATCTTGTCGACGTGACTACACTCGGGCGAGATGCTTTCACTACCGCCGGCGCAGACGGTCGCACGCTGAAGGCAGTACTGGAGTCGAGGGACATTGTCAACGTCTTCTTCGATATTCGCAACGACTCCGATGCCTTGTTTGGTCTCTACGAGATTCGCGTCGCTGGCATCGAGGACCTGCAGTTGATGGAGCTGGCCTCGAGGAACTTCAGCAGGAGGAATGTCAATGGATTGGCTAAGTGTATCGAGCGAGACAGTACGATACCGTTTGCCGAGAGGCGAAGGTGGCAGGTGGTGAAGGACAACGGCAAACACCTGTTCGACCCTCAACGGGGTGGCTCCTACGCTGTCTTCGATCAGCGGCCTCTGTGGAAAGACATCAAGGAATACTGCACACAGGATGTCACGTTCATGCCGCATCTCCGGGACGTCTATCGTAGGAAGCTGTGTGACGTGTGGTGGAGGAAGATCGAGACAGAGACGGACGGACGCATTCAGCTTTCTCAGAGCCCGACGTTCAGAGGCAAGGGCCAACACATGGCCCAAGGTCCGCCCGCATGGTTGTCTTGGCATCCGACTACGGCCGAGAGACTGTCACGCACACTATTCAAGGCCGCTCCTGCCCGCGAGCAAGTCCGGACTCACTCCCCATCACTGTCTGGTCACAGCGTGGTCCAATCGCTGTCGGATGACGGCGACGAGCTCGCCAACATGCTTCGCCACGTTACCCTGACGAAGACGAGAAAGGTCCTCGACGAGGACTCCGACGATGACTTTGTTCATGGATGGAACAGTACTCGAGACTTCCACGGCGATGACAGTGGCGAAGATCGCGACTTCACCGCATGTGACAAGGAATGTGGTTACTGTGGTCGCTGCGAATATTAGCATCGTATAGGACAAATGATTTGTATCCGTCGTATGCCTATCCAATATGAGACCGAGTTGACAATTGATGTCAACAGCCGCTATGTCCACTGATTGCTGTTTGAGACCAATATGTTCACCTTAATCCCACGTGAGCAGAGAAGAGCCGTCTCCGCGACCTGCCGACTGTATCCCAGCCGGTCGTAGTATCATGCAAGCGTGCTCATCGAGGTGAGGGTCTCCGGGCGGTCCGGCCCAAGCTCTGTCTTCGTAACCTGCGGGCTCCGGTCAGTGCGAGACTTTACGACAGAACAAGGCCAGGCTCCAGCTTCGGCGTCTCTCCAGCTGATCCTCTTCAGGCTCTTTCGTAAAAGGTGCTTTCGCCAGAGCCCTAGCCTGTATATCCCAGACGCATCTTCCTATGCTGATGATATCCGGCCCGAAATTTGCAAGTACGTCTTCAACATCCGCTTCGCTGGCGCGGATGGCCTCGTCAAACTCTTGCTCTGTCCCAAACGTGGCTATCTTCCACATCTCTCGCCATTCTGCGATCGCTTCAACGGCTTGCGGACAGCCGCTTTCGACTTGTGTGGCAACCATGTAAAACGAGGATCTTTGGGCGTGGGCTCTCGTTGGCTTGAAAAGCTTGACCGAGGCACACTGATAGAACTTACTCAGAAGTCGCATAGTGTTCCATGCCTCAACTTTGTGCAGGAGAACAATCATGGTGCCGCCTGACCTGAGATGCTCAAGACCGAGAGCAAGCTGACTCACCGCCAATCTTGTAGCCTCTCGGCCCTCGCGGTACTCCGCTCGGGCGTGCGTGCGGAGGACTTGACCATCGCAGATGACCAGATCATAAGTTTCCCCAAGTGGAAGCTCGCGCGGGAGGAAGTTCTCGCGGTCCGGATGCTCTTTAGGAATGCTTGTAACGCCCATATCTGCTGCGAGCATTGTGATGTCCAAAGACTTTAGAGTCACCCTGGGGCTTCGCGGCATCAGGATCTGATGGCCGCCCTGAGCAGTAGGCAGGCTAAAAGCCGTGGCCTGAGATCGAGTGTCATATTTCAACGCCGTCTCCAGGAATCCGCCAGGAGCCATGCAAAGATCAAGTACTCTTGGCTTTTCCGAGTCCGAGGAAAGGACATCGAATGCGTTGGTCGCTAGATGCAGGTCCTGTGCAATGTTCTTCATCATCTTGTAGAAGAACCTAGCAGTTTCGGTACTGGACTGATCTGCCTTCTGACGTTGCAGGCGGAAAAACTCGTCACCATCTCGGTTGTCCCAACCCTGTACGCAATCAGTTGGCGATTGACCTAAGCAATGAGAGTAGCAAAGACCACTTGCCCTCTGCCGTAGCGAAGCAAGCGTGCGAAACTCCTGTACTCTTTCCAAGAGATACGCATAGATTATGCGCATAGCCCGTGGAGTGTTGCGGTCGATCTGCAGAGCCGTGTAGCCTCTGGGACTCTGCGATGTCTCACAGACCTTAGAGGCCATTTTGGAGTCAACAACTCACGCGTCCGTTGACGAAGCGAGAAAGACCTCAGGTCACGCTCCGGATGCGTTGTGTACCTCTTCGTCTGGACGGCAACAAGACTTTTGACTTGTTTCGTCCGCGTCCTTGCGAGCTTGCTGCAATATGCTCCACAATGGTTCGTGCCTCGTAACTGAGTCTTATATTGTGGAACAAGTTACCAGCACATGTTGCTCGTCAGTGAGGGGTAGAGGGACGCATGGCAGCTGCCTTGAGAACGGGGTTGCTCCCGGAGAGCGCGACCCAGCCTCATACGGCGCATGCGGATTGTCATGCGTAGTCGGCCGCCTGCTGTCGAACCTCGATGACAAATGACTGGTTTAGAAGTCGCTCCCTCTCGTACAAGCGTCTTCGAAACACCTGTCAAGGGTGGCGGCGCTCGACTCTGGTTTGCGTGTTTTACACCGCTTGGATACTCTGGCTCTTCTGGTCCGCGTCCGATCCACGTTCGCAGTGGCAGGTGGCAACCCGTTCATGCACGTACTACTGCCGCCCTACAGTAGCAAAGACGGCTCGACTTCCGCTTGGCCGTACTGTGGCATCGAACAAGCTTGCAAGCGTAAGATGCACAACACCACTAAGTTAGCGCACTCCTTGCGGCAGGGCGGGAAGATTGGACGGGCACCAGCCTCTAGCCTCGGGCACTAAAGGGCCGCACGGCGCATCAGCGCTGCGCTTGAAAAGCGGGCGCAACATGCGTAGAAACGGTAAGGGAAGATATCGAAAGACAGTTCGGCTGATACTGTATACTGTAGCAGGCTTTTGGTGGGATGTGCGGCGAAAAAGTTGAAGTACCTGGCTTGGATTTCGCCACGCCCTACCTTTCTCTACACCGTGGGGTAGGTCACTACCGCACACAACTTTGACCGAAGGCAAGGTGATTCCAGCCGAGACAACCACGTCGTGGCCAGGCTGCAAGGCATCCAGATCAATGATGCACACCTTGGAGACGTATTCTGATGGTCCGGTGCAGCCGCGGCGGGATTCTATGTCGACGGAAGAACGGCGGAGGCACTATCTCCGACTGTCCTAGGCCTCAATACTCGGGTCGAATACGCTTTATGCCTATGGTCCTCCAGTGTGGACTACTGGGATCTCATGTCGGCAAGCAGGACCAAATCAGCCATCACGAACCCATCATGCTGAACATCCATGCCCCAAACTCTGCCTCCATCTGCGGCTCGTAGCAAACTAGAAACGGTTACATACCGAACTGTTTCCTCAAGGATTGCTTATTGTTGGAAAACGCACTGAGTAACTTCGTTAGCCACTTGCCGGATTGGTCTCTCATTACGATATCGTTTCGTCCGGCACGGTCGCGGAGACGGCTCTTCTCTGCTCACGTGGGATTAAGGTGAACATATTGGTCTCAAACAGCAATCAGTGGACATAGCGGCTGTTGACATCAATTGTCAACTCGGTCTCATATTGGATAGGCATACGACGGATACAAATCATTTGTCCTATACGATGCTAATATTCGCAGCGACCACAGTAACCACATTCCTTGTCACATGCGGTGAAGTCGCGATCTTCGCCACTGTCATCGCCGTGGAAGTCTCGAGTACTGTTCCATCCATGAACAAAGTCATCGTCGGAGTCCTCGTCGAGGACCTTTCTCGTCTTCGTCAGGGTAACGTGGCGAAGCATGTTGGCGAGCTCGTCGCCGTCAT
>NAJQ01000489.1:4980-16513 GCA_005059865.1 Friedmanniomyces simplex
CCCCCCCCAACCACCCACCTCTCCACAAACACCAACCCCCCTCATCAAGCAACCTCCACCAACCTCCCCAAAACCCCCCTCAATTTCTCCGTAAACCCGCCCCACACCCCGGCACCTTCCTCCCCGCCAAAAGCCTCCAGCTGGAAATCCACACACTGATGATGCCGCACGAACTCCTCCACGGCCGCGACCAGGAGTCCCAGCCCTCCACTGTTCTTACCACCATCACCATCACCACCACTACCAACAGCCACGCCAGGTAATTTTCCCGCCACGTACTCGCGTGCGCTGGGGTCCTGGCAGAGATTCGCGAGCGCGACGGCTAGGTAGCCGAAGGCGACGTTTTGGCTGGATTCGGCGAGGGAGGTGGCGGTGGCGATGCGGGATTGGGCTTGGATGAGGGTGATGAGGAGGGAGTCGAGGATTAGGGTGGTGGTTGTTGATGCTGGTGGGGGTGTTGTTGAGGACGTAGTGGGGAGGGCGTACGAGCGGGCCCGGGCGGAGTGCTCGAAGAGGTTGATTGTGCTACCCAGGGCGAGGACGAGGAGGTCGTAGGAGAGGGCGACGTGTTGGTCGTTGTCGTCGCTGGTAGAGACTGGTTTGTCTGGGGTTGATGCGAAGGCGTCAAGGGCTGCGAAGCCTGATTGGATCAGGGAGAGTAGGTAGTGTACTGTTTCAGCCCGAGCGAAGAGGTCGCAGTTGCGGGCGTTGTCGTTCGTGATGTTGAGAGTGAGGCGTAAGGCCAGGAACACGGTGTGGGTTGGTATATCTGCGGTTTCGCTGAGCGTGGGTAGAAGGATCGCCAGACGCTCGAGCAAGTTGATGGGCCATGCCAGTATTTGCGCGGAAGACGAGAGGGCTTCGAGCAGTGAGATGGCGATGCTCAAGTCCGCGGATGCCGGGGTCGCTTTCGCCGCCGTAAGGGGAAGGACCAAGTCCAGTTGCGCGGCGTCAAGTAGTTCACCCTTGTCACCCAGACGCCGCAGTCTCCCGACCAGCAGATCGAGCGTCCTGAGCGCAACGAGCCGAGGCGTAAGCTGACTTGTTCCAAAGTCGCTCCAAAGCGAAGTCTGCGTCTGCACCGACTTGGCAAAGTCGAGAAGCGTGCCTTGAGCAGCCTTCGACATATTACTCTTGCGATCTTTCGCCAGCTTGCCCACCTCGACATCATACCCCAATTTCGCAGCCAGCCACGCAACGACCCCTCCGCTCTTTAGCAAGACCACACTATGCTCCGCCGGCTCAGCAACGAGCAAGAACGCGAATGCAGCCGCCAGCACAAAGTCCGCAATTGGATCCTCTTGTCCAGCAGCCACCTCCGCTACGAGCATATGCTCGAATCCTTGGCCAATGAAGCGCGCGACATGACTCTTGTCCATAAGCTTTGTCGCCAGCTCAACCAGGGCGCCCCGTCTCCGACTCCTCGCCGAGGCGGCATGATCGGCGATGTCTTCCAGCAGACCCTCAGTTTCCTGCATGAAGCGGTTATTGCGACCAGCTGCTCGGAGTTCGTGAATGGTGCGCATTCTGCCCGGCACACCTTCGCCTTCACTCTCGTCTAGGTCGAAGGCCGATTTCTGGGAGTCCATGTTGGACTTGCTTGGTTCACGGGATAACACCGGTGGTCGTAAGGGCGTGACGGATGGCAGGTCGAACATCAGGCCGTCCTCGAAGTTGTCTTCGGGCAGATAGGTCCGTGTGCGAGCATAAGTGATTGTCGGACCTGCTTCCGCCACAGCAGAGTGGCTTTGGCTCTGGCTTTGCAGACTGCGATCAGCACTATCATCTGCTTCATCTGGCTTGGTCACGCCCTTGAGTGGTATCTTGGTATGGGTGACCATATCCTCCATCTCCTCGTCCGAGTCTTCTACACTACTGTCACCGTCCAAACTCGGCATCGATGCTTTGAGCCGGTCAACAAGTCTCGTCCGGCGGCGGTCCATCCCCGTAACGTCGGACGATGACTGGAACAGCGTCCGAGGGTGAGACCGCGCAGCGCCGGATGTGCGTTTCTGCCCACTGAGGGTGAGCTCCTTGATCGCCAGACTGCTCGGGGTATGCGCCGGAGGGTCGCTCGCCAAAAGCTGGCTCCATAGTTGTGCTTGTCGTGGGGTCAAGGTGCCAGCGGCTTTGACTGCTGTCTGCGGGCTACTGCCTACCAGAGCAGGCGGCGTAGATGGTGGAGCATTGACGGCGGGCGTGGCGCTTCGACGGGGCGTCGACGGTCTGCTTCGTAGTATGGAAGGCGAGCGCGAGGGCGAATCGGTGCTGTCGGTGTCGGGGGGCAACATTTCGGACAAGCGGGCAGGAGCAGAGACGCCCTTTTTTGGCTTCAGCGTTGGCGAAGAAGAGGTCTGGGTGCGTCTAATCCGTGTGACTTTGACCTTGTCCGTCGCGCTCGCTGGCTTGCTCGCAGCATGCTCTGCTGGGTCGTCCGGGAAAGCATACACGTCTGACTCCATGGTAGTAGGCTCCACGGAAGGAGGCGGCATCTCGCAGACAGCTCTGCTCGATACGTCCACGTGTTGCGGGTCGTTCTCCGATGGCGGAGACTTTCGGCTACGTTTGCGCGGAGCTGCTACAGCCGCATCTACGGCGGTGCCGGCACGCTTGTTAGACGCGGGCTTCGGCTTGGTAGCATCGCTCGTCGTGGCTTGCGTGCTGCCTGCTTGCTGTCTCCGTGCTGCGAGTCTAGCCGCTGCGCTCGTGGGCTGGCCGTTATTCTTGGCAGTCTGCGATACAGCGGCAGCTTCCTCCTGTGCAGGTGGAATTTTTGGAGCGTTCCGGGGAGAAACTTTCCTACCTCCGCCGATGGGTGCTGTCCCCTGCTCCGCATCCACCTTGGGCAGATCTTCCAGCCTCGCGTTGCCGGCCCTTTGCGGCTTTGATATTGGACCGACTTTCGCCTTCTCCCAAGATGCCAGCTCCGCGCTCTTACTTGCAGTGTCATCAACCAGTGCCCGCTTCGCAATTCCTCTGGGTGGCGAGACGTGCGTCAGGACGAACTCGCTCCTCGCCTCGTCCTCCGAAGACGGCACGTCAAAGAGGTCCTCGGCCTTCGGTTTTGGCTTCGCAGGCTTCGAGACCTGCTTGGTCACCACTCGCTTCTTCACTTCCGGCTTCTCCTCGCGCTTCGTGCTGCCCGCCTTCTGTATGGTGTAACTCTCCTTCACTGTGCTCGTTCGGGTCGGAGCTTGCTTCGAGGTCGTGGTATCGTCGTCGTCATCTTCAAGCCATTGACTCGCATTCGCCGTACTCCACGTGGTCCGCGATGTGGCCTTGCCGTAGCGCACGAGCTTCTTCGGCCGCTGGACCGGTGCTGCTGATACCGTGGCCATTGTGATGTTGTACGAGCTGCTTTGTCGGCGGACGTGGCGAGAGAGGCAGCCTTCAGTCGTTGATGAGGTCCAACGCGAGCGAGCGGTCGCTATCGATGCCGCACAAGGACTGAGCGTGTCCGGCGCATATGATTGCGGGTTGGTGATGAGTGTGAGCGCTTGTTTGTGGGTGAGGAGGAGTGTGCTAGAGCTCAAGGTCGGAGTTGCATTATATGGTTGAAGCAGCGGTGAGTGGGGAGAGTTCAATGTTATACGGTGGCTGTGGTGTGGTCTGGTGTGGTGCGCAAACAGAGAAGATGAAAGCTCACAGTGGACTTGTCTGTTGTGGCCGTTGGCTTCACTGGCGAACGACAGACGCGACGTCAGCGGCCGCTAGACGGGAAGAGCCGCGCCTGCCGCTGCAGGGTCTAAGCTCCATCATGGTGGGCACGCGACAGCCCCACCTTCGTCGATCTCGAAACAGCAGATCGAAGGAGTTGAAACAGTGCCATTGCTCAAGAAACATCGCCTATCCCTGGGAAGAGACAACCGAGACTCACATACACCCACTCCCCCCAACCATTCGTTTCATACCGCGCCGCCAAGCAATCTCACCACCCACCATGTCGAAGCAAAGCCAAGAGCATCCAGACGGCGTCTCCCAACGAGCCCCCAGCGACCACCTCGGACCCGACTACAAGCCCACAGATGAGAAGCCCACCGCGACCGTATCGACCAAAGTCTCCCACGAGAATGTCACCATCCTGCCCCAGACACCCCAGCTCA
The DNA here is from genome assembly GCA_005059865.1 of Friedmanniomyces simplex. Lineage (NCBI taxonomy): Eukaryota > Fungi > Ascomycota > Dothideomycetes > Mycosphaerellales > Teratosphaeriaceae > Friedmanniomyces > Friedmanniomyces simplex. Next base: position 9,084 of record NAJQ01000489.1, read on the forward strand.
TAGCCCTCCTCACGTAGGTCCGCAAAAGCCTAATACACGCGAGATACAGTGCCGGCCATACTCATGGTATACCAACCCGCAGCATGATCCGCGACAAACACACCAACCGCGCCGACTTCATCTTCTACAGCAACCGCATCAACCGCCTCCTGGTCGAGGAAGCGCTCAACCACCTCCCCGTCCTGCCCCACACTGTCACCACCCCGGTCGGCCGCACCTACGCGGGAGTGAAATTCGAGGGCAAGATCTGCGGCGTCAGTATCATGCGGGCCGGGGAGGCCATGGAGCAGGCGCTGAGGGAGTGCTGTCGATCCGTACGCATAGGCAAGATTCTGATCCAGCGGGACGAGGAGACGAGTAAGCCGAAATTGTTCTACGATAAACTGCCGGAGGATATTAAGGAGCGGTGGGTGTTGTTGGATCCGATGCTTGCGACTGGTGAGTAACAATTACTCGTCCGAACTTGCGAGCAAAATCAAACGGTGGGAACGCGCTACAATTGCTGACAAAGTATTTGAACAGGCGGCTCCGCCCTAATGGCCGTCGACGTCCTCCGCTCCAAAGGCGTCCCCGAATCCCACATCTGCTTCCTCAACCTCATCGCCTCCCCAGAAGGCGCCGCGAATTTCGCCCAGAAATTCCCCAACGTGCGCATCGTCACCGCGTTCGTGGACGAAGGGTTGAATGAGAAGAAGTACGTAATGCCCCTCACTCTCCCTCTCCGCCTCCCTCCACCTAGCGTACGCTCTTGCAATTGCTGGTATGATCATGGGTGTGGCTGACGTGTGCGGTGTGGTGTGGTAACAGCTACATCGTCCCCGGTCTCGGCGATTTCGGGGATAGGTTCTACACTCTGTAGCGCGGGCCCCCAAGACGCAGTCTACATGTACAACATCTACGTGTACCCCTTTCCAAAACGGCAACTCCAGCCCCGTCTGGAGGTTCGAACGTCCGAGTCAAAAAGGTACAGCGCGGCACGGCAGCCTTTTCGCTTGGGAACGTGAGATACGTTCTACCCACGACCGAAAAGCTGACAGTAAGTACTGCCTCTGTATGGGGATGAAGTGGCGTAATGTGCCTGAGGTAGGTAAGTAGCGCTGATGCTACATTTATGTATCTCACCGTGCAGAATACCGGCAAAAGCCAGCGCCTCAACGCCTCGCTGAAACCCTCGAAGATTCCCTTACATGCTGCGTGCCATTCATGCCTTTTCGTCCGTGGTGCATCGTACCCAAGCTCCACTTCATGCCCCCCTCACTCCCCCTCCCCCACCCTCCTCGTCAACCACCCAGCAATCAACGCCGCACACCCCCCAAACCGCAACACCCACGCCACACTATTATCCCCCGGCACCCCCCTCTCCTTCTGCAACGCCCGGAATATCACACTACTCACCAGCGTCGCAATTACCTGCGGCGCCGCAATAGCCACATTGTGAATCCCCAGCACCACCCCCGCCTGATCCGCCCCTGCACCCCCACTCTCATCCTCGCCCTGCGCCAACAACTCCCCCTCCCTCGTCGGTGGAGGGCGTAAGGCACCGCGCCGAATGGCGTCGCGTTTACTGATCTCCTCCGCGATGAGGGCGAAGGGCGCCCAGTTCGTCATGGCCCAGGGGATACCGATGAGGCCCACCAGCACCGTGGCGGCGGGTACCGAGCGCACGAAGAAGGTGAGGAACATGAGGGCGGCGAAAAGGAGGTGGGAGAGGAGCCAGGCGCGGCGGAGGGTGAGCCAGGGGATCTCGATGTTGCGGAGGCGGAAGAGGCGAAGGAGGGGGTGGCGGGGGCGTTTCTCGGCGCCGCTGCCGCGGGAGGGGGAGTCCTCGTGGGGCTGGTAGCTGAAGTAGCCTCCTCCGCCGCTGGTGCCCATGCCGCCGGGGGTGTGCGGGGTTAAGGGCGTGGTGGCCCTTCTATGGCCGGGGGTCAAAGGCGTCGCGGGGGTTCTAGCCCCGGGCGTCATTGGGGTTCTCGGCGGGGGCTCCGGGGCTTTGTACGAGCTCGCGACCAGGAAAGGTAGGACGACGCTCGCCGTGAACGTCGTCAGGGCGTAGACGAGTAGTGCTCGCGTGCCCAGTCGCGTGCCTTGTTCCCAGAGAGCGTCGGTTTCGGCTTGAGAGAGGTGCGGGTTTTCTTCGAAGAAGGGCTCGGTGTAGATTTCGCCGATGTAGGTGGTGATGTAGAAGAGGAAGGGGAACCAGCCGATCCAGGCTACGAACTGCACTTGGCAGACTCGGCTGATCTGCAGTGGTAGTTTGCGGATGGAGCGGAAGAGGTTCTTGAAGAAAGCCAGTACGCCCGCTTCTTGCGCGCTGGGCTCTCCTTCTAATCGGGGATCGCGTTCCGTGATGGATACGCAGGAGACCGCGAGCGTGGCCGCCATGGTAAGCGAGGCGACAACGCAGAGGACTTTGAACTGCGTGTCGCCGAAGAACCAGAAGTACTTTGGCAGATTGACGTAGCCGAAGAGGTAGCCCACGATATTTCCCACCCCGCTCATGCGTGAAGCCCACGCGTTCGCGCTATCCTGCTGATGCGCGGGCGCGTTGTCGACGATGAAAGCCCGGATCCCGGCCTGGATGACGTTGATAGCGAAATCGAGAACGTAGATCATGAGGATCGCGAACACGATGGAGCAGATTTTGATGCTCTCCGCCTCGGAAGCGACGCCGAAGATACCGTGGAGGATCCCGCCGACAAGTTCTCGTGTCCAGGCGAGAGCCATGAGGGAGACGATGGTGGCGGCTGCGCCTCCTACCATGAAGGGGCGGCGCTTGCCGAATTTCGAGCGGCAGTTGTCGGATTTTATTCCTACGTAGGGTTGCACGAGGGTGCCCGAGAGGGGGCCGGCGATCCAGACGAAGGCTAGGAGGGATTTGGAGATGCCGAGGCCGAGGAGGTAGGGCGAGCCGTTGGAGAGCTCGACGGACCAGGCTATTTGGAGGCTGGGGTGGAACGTCAGCATGTGTAGAAAATGGAGGTTGAGAATTACGCAGAGTACCCTGCCTGGTCGTCACTCACCCTCCCAAAGCCAGCGTGAGCAGGAAGAGATACCCGGTGCTCTTCGTGTCTTGCACAGCGTCCTCTTCCTCGTACCAATCCTCGCTCTCGTCCGGACTCAGCACATTGGACAAAGGCGGCAGGTACCCCACATCCTCGCTCCTCCTCGGCGCCAACAGGGGCGACTGCTCGCTCATCAAGCCGTCCTCCCTCTTAAGCAGGTCCATGCTCTTGCTCGCTCGTCGTGGGTAGTCGACCGACAGTTTGCTCTCCCGCAGCTCGTCGGTGTTGGGGCGGGAGCGGTTCATCGACGGCCGGGGGAGGGAGTCGCGCCGGAACTGCACGTGCTTGGGGTGGGGCGCGGTGGATTTGGAGTCCATGAGGGGAGGGCGTCGTGACTTGGAGGAGCCCCGGGAGCGGGGGGAGGATGGGTCGTCCATTAGGTATCGATCGATGGGGGCGGGGGGCCTCAGGTCAGGACAAAGGAAGGCACCAGGTCGTAAGCACCGTCCAGCATGTCGCTATATCAGGTCTCGCACTCTGGAGGTCAAGAGGGTAGGGTGAGGTAGTCGCAGGATCAAGCCAGGTAGCAGCTGGCTGCGGTCACAAGGCGCATTCTCGGGCTACCTTAGCTACAGTAGTCTCGCTATCTTGCCCGATGCTTCCTGCCTCCAGTCCGTTCAACCTGTCGCCTTAACTAGGAAAGTACTCAAACGGCAGGCGCGTAGGTGTATGTTGTGTGAAGTAGGTACGGCATACATCCATGTACCTCTTCTGAAATGTCTGGAGTCGACAATTTTCGGTTGACCGCCGATCGCCAGGCACGACTATTCGCTTGCGCTTGCAGCGGAGTTCACGTCTACCACGCGAACGACGTCAGAGAGGCATGTGCCAGCGGCTCCTTCCCGACGGCTAATCTTGACATCTCTACAGTACGGCGGTATTGGATAGAATAAGACCTCTTAGAGTTGCTAAGCACTAGATCGATATTCTAGCAGATTCATCGTACGAGCACCTTCTACTCTGCAGTCCCAGTGCACCAACAAACATGCGGCAAGAGGCGAGTGTGAGTGCTGACTTAGCATGGATCAAGCTCAGCGGCTCTGCCCGACGGACGCTACGGCAGTCGCCCGCGTGGAGCCAAATGTGGAATGCGGGTGCCTTTCGAGATCGTCCTGGAAGGTGACGAACCTCTACACCATCCTCTGCGACTGCGACTAATAAGACCATCCACCTTTCGCAAACCTGCCGGATACCCCGTTAGAAACAACTTTCCGCTCCTCAAAGCTACAGCACCCCTGCGCCGCTCCTCCTCGCGCCTCACGAACCCATCTTCCAACCCCCAGAGCATGCCATAACTTCCCTCCCACCCACCAACCCACCATGGGCTTCCACACCCTCCTCTCCTCCACCCTCCAGCTCGCCGCCCGCCAAGCCAGCGACTCCGACGACCCGGACGACGCCGAGGCCGGCCAGAAGGAAATCTACTCCTCCTGGGCCCTCCTCATCCTCATCGGCCTCCTGATCGTCGCCTTCTTCACCAGCTATGTCCTGCAGTCCAAGAAGATCCAGGCCGTGCATGAGACCGTCATCAGTATCTTCGCGGGCATGGTGGTGGGGTTGATACTGCGGTTGACGGCGGTGACGAGTGTGCTGGATGCTGTGAGCTTTAATTATCAGTTCTTCTTTAATTTGCTGTTGCCGCCGATTATTCTGGCGAGTGGGTATGAGTTGCATCAGGTAGGGGATACAGTCGGGATCATAGCAGATGCAGGGGAGTAGGAAGGCTGATCGGCGCAGGGCAACTTCTTCCGCAACCTGGGCACTATCCTCACGTTCGCTTTCGCCGGGACCTTCATCTCCGCCCTCGTACTGGCCGTGATACAGTGGCTGTGGACGCGTATACCGCTGGAAGGGCTGGACATCAATTTCGTGGACGCCATGTCCGTCGGCGCAACGCTCTCCGCTACGGACCCCGTCACGATTCTCGCCATCTTCAATACTTACAAAGTGGACCCGAAGCTCTACACCATCATCTTCGGCGAGTCGATTCTCAACGATGCGATCGCGATTGTGCTGTTCGAAACAGCGCAGAAATACCGAGAGGGAGCTTCGGCGGGCAAGCTGACTGGTCTCGCGATTATCGAATCCATCGGCGTCTTCTTGCTCGTCTTCTTCGGCTCCCTCGTCATCGGCCTGGTCATCGGTTTAGCTACCAGCCTTCTCCTCAAAATGACCCACGTGCGTCGCGAACCCAAGATCGAAAGCTGCCTCATCATCCTAATCGCGTACGCATCCTACTTCTTCGCCAACTCAATCCACATGAGCGGTAATACATACATTCCTCTCCACCCCTTTCCCGAACCACCATACTGATTGCGATGTAACAGGCATCGTCTCCCTCCTCTTCTGCGGCATCTGCCTCAAACACTACGCCTACCACAACATGTCCCGCCGCACCCAACTCACCACCAAATTCACCTTCTCCGTCATGGCCCAGCTGAGCGAGAACTTCATCTTCATCTACCTTGGCCTCTCCCTCTTCACGGAACCGGGCTTGGAGTACAAACCGCTCTTCATCCTCGTCACTGTCATCGGGATTTGTTTCGCTAGATGGTGCGCCGTGTTCCCGTTGAGCGCGCTGGTGAACTGGTTCATACGGTATAGAGCCCGCAGGAGAGGGCAGGAAGTCGCGGAGGAGATCCCATGGAACTGGAAAGTCTTGATCTTCTGGGCCGGACTGAGAGGTGCGGTCGGCGTGGCGCTTGCGGCGGGACTGGCAGGGCCAAACGCTTTCGCTTTGCGTGCAACCGTCCTCGTCGTGGTGGTACTGACCGTCATCATCTTCGGCGGCACCACAGCGCGCATGCTCGAGATCCTGAACATCCGCACCGGCGTGGTCGAGGAAATCGACAGTGACGACGAATTCGACACCGAGCCCGTGCGCATCGGAGGCAGTTACGCGCGGCGGAATGGGAAGGCCTTCGGGCATACGCCGAAGAGTAGTGTCAACGGGACTATCTCGCTTAACCAGGTGAATGGCGGTGGGGGGAGGGATAGAGGGAATAGCACGTACAGTACCGGCAACGCCAACGGGAGCCCACCCATCCAACCAGAATTCGGTCGACGAAATTCCTCCCGGCAGCGCAACGACGCGCAGAGTGCAGCTGAGCAAGGGCTCCTCGACCCAGAAGACTTCAGCACAGTCCCCAGCGACGAGGACGTGGACGATGACGACGCGGACCTGGACCTCCCTCCCGCCGCCCAACGGAGATCCCCGCAGAGACGCTCGCCATTGCAGAGAGAGAGCCATAATCACCCTTACCCGGTCGCGGGGAGCAGGTCGGAGACGGAGACGCCGCCCCAGCAGCCGCTGAGTACGAGGGCGGCGTTGAGTCAGATTTTGAATGTCACGACCGAGGAGGCGGGGAATCTGTTTAACAAGTTGGACGAGAGTTTTTTGAAGCCGCATTTGTTGCTTGATCCCGGGGGGAGCAGTAGTGGTGGTGGTGGTGGGGGTGGGTCGAGAGGGCATGGGGGTGGCGTTGGAGGGGGCGGTGGCGTTTAGATCGATCCATAAGGTAGATAACACTGTATGTGGTTTGCTTGTCTCTACTACGGCTTCGAGTTTCTGTCGCACTCTCATCTGAAACTCTCCATCCGTCTTGGCATACCTTACCCTCATCAATTTCTACACACATGTGACAGCCTTTAGAGTTGGGTGGTCATCCAAGATGCGACAGACACAGCTTACCCTCTAATAGTGGTGCGCCTGACGCTGACCACACGGTCGTTCGGGAGTGAGAATCCACATCTCGTCGTTCTAATTCTCATAGCTCAATCGTACATTTTGCATATCCTGTATTTATAAGATCCATGCTCGGCTCTCTCCTCTGCTAATTTGCACACCTCCCTAGTGACTTTGTCCACCTCACCCATCCCAAAGACATTCCAGTCAAAAAGGACCGAACCATCAATTCCCTAACATGCCATACTCAAACCCCCGATTGGCCCCCGTCCCGGAAGGAACGACTGTCCTCGAAGGCCTCATCTTCTACCTCACCTGCTACCTCCTCATCATCACCCTCGGCCTCATCGTCACAGAACTGGGCTTCCGCCTCCTCCTCCACACACAGCCGGAAACGCTCAGGAAAACGTGGCGCCCACTATCTCCCCTGCACCTAAGGGTGATTTACGCAGGGGCCTTGGTCATGATGTTCAGCATGGCGTGGACGCAAGCGATGCGGCTCAACGTTTCCGACGAGCCCAGACCCAGTGCGATGCAGGTGGCGGGGGAGATGGTGTTTGCGGATTTCGTGCTCGCGGGGTGGGGGCTGTATGTCATGGCTTTGATTAGCGCGTACGCGAGGGGCCGGAGGATGAGGCAAGGGGAGGGCGAGGAGGATGGGTTGGCGGTGTTGGAGGAAAGGG
>NAJQ01000049.1:0-36373 GCA_005059865.1 Friedmanniomyces simplex
TTACTCACGGTCGGGGAAGGCCCAGTCTTCGTGACACTACTGACGGATTGCCTCGAATATAGACGCGCTGCACGTGCCGCGCACTAGGTGATGGGAGGGGGGGTGAAGGGAAGGGGCGCAATCGAAGCCGACGACTGGCTGGCCACGCCGAGGCTGTGAGTCGGTCGGCGGTCGCTTTGTCGCCCCGTCTGTACATGCAGTCACTACTCGCGATAGGCGCGGCGAGGAGGCGCACGGCAGGGGTGTGGAAGGACCGTGTCGAGTGCCCCGTTGCCCCCCCGCCGTCCGGGACGCTAATGTAATGTCTGGCGCAAGCGCTTCGAGCGTCGCGCGGCTGCAGCAGGCCATCATCTGGCGCTGCTTCAACTTGCCTCCCACAACTTGCTTGCACTTGCTGCCCCTCTCTTGCATTCACATCCCGACGCTCATACTCGCGTCTTGCCACCGTCCAGTGCTTGTACATAGTTCGCACGCGTCCACCGCAATTACTGTTTCGAGCTACATGTACCTCTCCACGGCTTCGCAGGACCAGTTCTACCACACAGCTCCCGTCTCGGCCCACGGCAGCATTTACCCGCCCAACTACCGCGCCGCAACAGCACCGGACTCTCTTGGCTCGTCTCACCGCGACAGCACCCTCTCACGACGCTGTACAGTCGACCTTGTCGTCCCCGGTGGTCATCGGGTGCTCCCAGCATCAGTATCCGCAACGCAAGACAACAGCAGTGTGCGTCTAGCTAGCCGACATTAAGCGCTGACCGCGCAAGGGCGATCAGAGACGAACGACGCAAGGTCGAGCGCCGCATTCCTCGGCCTGGACTGCTCTCGACACGGCATCGCGCTCGCGTTCGGGACCAGCTCGCTGGTTATAGCCGTCAATGCTACCTTGATCCATCCCGAGTGCTCTCGGCCCGAGACCAGATCGACAACCAGCGGCGTGCGGGCTCGCCATGAGCGCACTCGCCGCCGCGGCAAACAACGACAAGCACACTACACATGGAGCGCCGATGACCCGCATCGACACCGGCTCATCCGGTTTCACCGCTGTCAATGGCAATAGCCATAAGGTCGGCTACATCGAGCCCAACGAGAAATCCACCGCGCTGGGCACTCAGACGGACTGCAACACTGAAGCGAGCAAATTATCGTTGAACTCACAGTATCGCTCGCACGGGTGGCGACCAGATGTGCAAGGCACGATCCCGCCGCAGCAGGAAGCTCCTGATGCTCGCAAACGGAAGCGTTCAGGCTCTGGTGGCGTTGACATCCCGGGAGTTGGAGGCGTCGGCCAACCGCGCGTCGACAACGCTCACTCTCCCAAGCGCCGCATCAGGTTTATCGATTCAGCAGTCGATCTGACTTCGCCAGAGACTGCAGTGCCTCCTCTGCCGCTGACGATCCCGCAGAGTTATCGCGCGTCGATACCGGCACAGATAGGGTTGTCCTCGCGGTGCGTCTGGACTTCGAAGACGATTGCATATACTTGCTTCACGTGCTGATGATGCGTAGCGAACCTTCACCCGTGCGAAGGCTAAAGGGCGCCGATCCGGTGCCGCCACCTCGGCCAGAGATTGAAGCCACGCTGGCTGAGTCGCTGCAACGCGAGTTGTACCATGCACAACAACAAGCTCAGGCTCAAGTTGAAGCCGAAGCTCGAGATCGAGCACAAGCCGAAGCCCATGACAAAGCCGTGGCAGAGGAGGCTCGGGCACAGGCGGAAGCTCAATCTCGAGCGGAAGCTGAGGCAGCTCATGCTAGAGCTGTGGCAGCAGAAGCTCACGCACACGCCAACGCTTATGCACTCCGCCAGGCGCAAAATCAGGCGAAAGCTGAGGCTAACACGCCACCTGTCGATGCGTCGATCAACAGGGGGCAGCCGAGTACAGCCCCGAGCAGGAGGGTGGCGAGTACGACCCGAAGAAGCGCAAGCGCAACTTCAGCAACCGCACCAAAACTGGCTGCCACACGTGCAGACGCCGAAAGAAGAAGTGCGACGAAGCGAAGCCCCACTGCACTAACTGCGAGCGTGGAGGCTTCGCTTGCGAAGGGTATGGTCCCAAGGCGCCTGGGACCAAGGAACCCACCACCATGACGAGGCTACCCGTAACACTGCAGTCCAAGGCGGCATACGAGCCAACACACGGTCCGGCGACCTACTTCCAGACCCCATCGGAAGAGGGCCGATCATACTCGCACTGGGGCGAACACTTGCGATCAGAACCGCAGTCCTACCATGCCCCCGAACATCACATACTAGACCAGCAGCCTATCCATCCAGCCGAATACTGGCCTCGGCCTCCCGCACGGCCTCCAGCTGAACCACCTCTGGGATATGCCCCCGAGCGTCTGCCTCCGTATGGCTTCGCCGAAATTCCGCCCTTGCGATCTCACGCGCCTGGCTACCCACCACCTCCGCCACTAGGGCCCTGGGGTGGCGATCACTCCGCACCGACCCCCATCCGACCACCCATCGGGCCCGGAGCGATGATGAGTTCGCGCGTCAGCGCGACAACGAACGGCTCGCACCTCTCAGCCTTATCCCACAACAGCGCCTCCAACCTGACGGAGAAGGACAAGATGCTGCTCGGCCGCCCTTTCCGCGCCTACCACGACAGCGAGCTGATCACCGACCGCGAGCAGTGCCGCGCTGCGCTGGAGCGCTACAACGACGCCGCCCGTGCCGCGAGCGGCATCAGCACGGAAGAGAAAGGCCGCTTCTTCAAAGCCGTCATCGAGCCCCCCTTCCGCCCGGGCTGGCGCGAGCGGCATCCCCACGACGTCTACACCGGCCCCAAGGGCTACGTCGGCCACTCGACCCTGATCGATACGCCCTTCACGTGCGACTACGGGTACAACATCCACCTCGCCGACTCGGTCCTCATCCAGCCGGGCTGCTACATGCAGGACGCGTGCGAGATCCACGTCGGCGCGCGGACGATCATCGGGCCCAACGTCAAGTTCTACGGCGTCACCGCGAGTGTGGACAAGAACAAGCGGCAGGGCAGCGAAGGCACCTTCGTCGCGGGCGCCATCACGGTCGGCGAGGACTGCTTCATAGGCGGCGACGTGATCATCTTGCCCTTCCGCCGGATCGGCAGCGGCGCGGTGGTCGGCGCCGGGTCGGTCGTGACGAAGGTAAAACCATCCACAAAGTACAAAATTGGCAAGTGTTGGAGCTGACAGTGTGTCTGTTCGTATAGGACGTGAAGGAAAACACAGTCGTAGCCGGCAACCCAGCCAAAGTGATTCGCAGGATCAACCCTGGCCCTAACGTGGACCAGCATCATCCGGAAATTCAGGATCAGAACGACACGATGCTGGGCGAGATGGTGGAGACTGCGCGGCGCGGGCACGACCGGTAAAGAAAGCGAGAGGTAAGTTTCGCGCAGATGTGTGTTCGTGGCTAGATTTATCCCCTCCCCCTTCTTGGAACGCGTTGGACATATTGGGCATTTCAGTCCAGGGCAGGGTGACTGCTGGGGGATTTGAGGTGGAGGGAATGGAAAGCCAGATTTCGCAGGCAGACAGCTCGTGCATGGGGAAAAATTTATCAGCTCTCTCCGTATCGAGGCCACCACAGTCCAGGGAACCGGCGGGCAAAAGAAGGGGTAGCGCGATGACGGGAGATCGGAACGGAGGAACGGAGGCTCAGTCAATTATGGAACCTGGGGGTATGCCAAACCTCATTAACGATGGACACAGCCCGCCGGGGCAATACGATGCTGGATTGGATCGGACGGAGGAAACGGAGGTCCAGTCGTTTTCGCGCAACTTGCAGGGCTGATGAGGATTCGACCAAGCTCATTAGCCGTGGGACGACCTTTAGAACACCTCGATGCTGGAGGGAACAAGGTGAGGAGAAGGAGGAGGAGGAATAGACCTTTTCGGCTACCTCACGTTGACCAACACATAACCAAATCCGCAACCTCACAACCTCACAACCTCACAACCTCACATACCAACCTAGTCTCATCCCCCTCCCCACCCCCCCTAACGCAGCCTTCACCACCCCACCACCTTCCCCTCTCCCTACAGCACCTAATCACCCCCTCCCTCTCCTCCCTCCCCTCCTCCTCCTCCTCCTCCCCCACCTAACAAGCCCACTCCCCTTCCGCCCCTCCCTCTCCACCTCCCCCCTAACCAACACCATCTCCCCAATCAACCCCTTCACCAAATCCACCCGCCTCCTCGTCTGCCCAAACGAAGACGTGGCAACTCCATCCCCAAAACCCACCAGCAACTGGTGCTCCCCCATGCCCTCCCACGCACAGATTAGGGTTTCCCACTCGTTGAGCTCGGATTCCTCGACCACAGCCGCCGAACCCCTCTCCATCGCCGCACCTTCACCCTCACCCTCATCGTCACCTCCACCCTCACGTCCACCGCCTACTACTGCTGCCGCTGCAGACGATGGCAGCTGGTCCACCGCCCCAACCAACAGTTTCAAGGCAAAACGCGCAACTTGCACCAGTTTTCCCGCGGAAAGCCCCCCCTTTGCGGGGTCGTAGGCGGGATCTTGGAGCAAAGTGTCGAGGTCCAAGTGCGGGGATTGCAAGGGCGGCTGTTGTTGCGTGGAGAGGGCTATGCGGGCTTTGAGGTAGTCGAGGGGGCTTTGGGTGCCTACTAGTGGGCTTGCGGAGCCGGGGGGGAGTGTGATGGCGTAACGGGTTTTAAGGTTGGGTGGTGGTGGGGGTGGGCCGGCTAGGGTCGAGGGGTCGGGGAGGGGGGTCGGCTCATGGCAGTTGGTTTGAGCTGAGGGAGGAGAAAAATGAGGAGGAGTGGGTATGGATATGTACGACAGAGAGGGAGGGCCGGCTTCTCTATGCTTCTGACGTGGTTGTCTGTTTGCCTTTGCTTGTGTGATGGACAACGCTGCCAAAGCAGCGACATTGGCATCTGGGGCAATCCGGGCTCTTCTAGTCATCCCTTCAGCATTCACTGTCACAAGTGACGACAATGAGCGCACTCTCAGCCTCTTCGCACGTCTCAACCTACGACCAAAAAGAGCGCGAGGCCACACTGCAAGGAGACTTTGCCACAATGTATTCACGAACCTGCGTGCGGGCATTCAAGGCCTCCGATCTCCGCCCTTTGCGAGGGATCCGTGCCTCAACCCCACCCTGCTCCTCCTCACGCCGCCGCCGGTATCAACTCAGCCCTCAACCCCAACCGCCGCCTCCCACTCAGATACAACTCATAAACCCGCAACTTAACAGCGACCTTCGCATACGCCGCCAACGCCACGCTATACGCCCACAAATTCCCGGGCCAAAGCACACTCCCCTTAATCCCCTCCACGCTCTCCTCGAAAACCGACCGTGCCGCATACCGCGCCAGAATCATGAACGTCCTCACGGGCCCCTCGCGCGTCTGCAGCTTCTCGTCCAAGCTGCGCGTGAGATCGTTGGTCTTCAATATAAGCAAAATCACCCGCGGGACTTTGGCGAGGAGAAAGACGACCTGGCTTAGCAACCCCCCTGCACCCAGCGCATCAGAGAAGGCGCGTTTCTCGCTCTCGCTGCGGGATTGCGCAACGCCTGCCTCGCTCTTCACAACGCGGAAATCGCGGCCCGTGATGGCGGAGGCGAAGATGGGGAATTCGTCGTCGTTGAGGCCCGCGATCTCGTAGGCGTATTTGCGCATATTCGCTTCGTCGACATCGAGGACGGCGAGCCAGATGTGGGCGTACGCTCTTCGCAAACGGAGTGGGATGTCGCGGTAGAGGCCGTGGTCGTAGAGCACGATATCGAAGTTCCGGGGTTTGCGGCGGGAAGGGTTGAGGCGGATGGCGAGGTTGCCGCCGTGGGGATCACAGTGCAGAGGGGCGTCGCGGCCGAAGATCATCTCGTTGAAGATGCGGGCCAGAGCGGCGGAGACCTCGTCGCGGTCGATGCCGTTGCTGTCTAGGAACTCTAAGTCGTCCGGTCGGTGGCCGGAGATGTATTCCATGACGAGGAGGCGGCGTTCGGCCCAGATGACTTCGGGGATGACGAGGGGGGTGCGGGGGATGTGGGAGAAGTATTCTTTGGCGCGTTGGGCGTTGCGGCCTTCTTCCCGGAAGTCGAGTTCTTTGGGAAGGGACTCTTCCATTTCGTCGGAGAGCCAGGTTAGGTCGTATTCGGGGAACCAGTAGCGGAGGGTGGAGAAGGTAAAGCGGGTTAGCCAGAGATCCAACTTGCTCCATTCATCCAAAGACGGATGTTGAACTTTCACTGCCACCTTCTCGCCGGTACTTCTCAGTATGGCAGTATGCACTTGCGCCAGGCTCGCCGCCCCAACTGGCCTCCTGGCAAAGTCCGAGAAGTACTCATCCAGCTTCTTGCCCGTATCGTGCAGCACCATGTCCTCGATCGAACTATAGCTGCTCACCGGACAATGATCCTGCAGCGGCACAAATGTATCACACCACTCGCTCGGTAAAATATAATTCAGGCTACTCAAATGCTGGCCCAACTTGATAAAGATACTGCCATTCGCCTCCATAGCTCTCAGCGTCCGCTCGGCACATCGCTTATGACAAGCCGACAACACACTTTTGTAGTTGGGCTCGGAGTCTTTCTTCAACACCCAATAGTAGTCATTCACACACAGCGCCAACGTGACGCCCACGCGACCACTGCGCTGCGCCGCGAGATAGGCATGTCGGGCCCGCTCGCTGAAGGCCAAGGCAGTGGAGCCGGCGACGAAGACGAGGGTGACGGTGATGGCGACTTTACGCCACTCCGCCGTATCCTTGAAGGCTTTGCGCCAGGTGCGCTTGCCGGCCTGCGTGGGGAGTTGCTGGGTGGTGGAGAAGGGTCGGGGTAGGGGTATTCGAGGTTGGGGGGTTTGCAGGCATTCGCGGCAGATCCATGGTTTGGGTTGTCGCGACAGGGCGGAGAAGGTCCGCCAGGGGGAGAGGGGAGTCATCGCATGGTGGTGGTGAGAGTGGTGGTGGTGGCGCTGGCGAGGTCAATAATCAATGAGCCATAAAAAGAGTTGCGGTCGAAATCACATGCAAGCATCATCGTCTGCGGAATGTCGAGCCGGACTCCACGCACGTGTTGACACCTCAGGCAGTCATCCAAAGCTTGGCCCTGTCATCGCGCCGCTTTCGTCTCTCACGCGTCATGCGTCCAAGGTCCTCGCCGTATCGCAACATCCAAGTAGACACCGACACACCTTCCCACCAAGCCAGGTCGTGAGTGAGAAGTACACAATGCTCGCACCCTCCCGCTACCCGGACCACTCTACCGCCACCACCAGCACCACAACCACCAACGTCTTCGCTCTCCGCCCACCCATCCCCTCGCCACTCTCGCCCCGCAGCGCGAACATCCATGGCCGGTACCCAGCGTACATGTCTTCCTCCCCCTCCTCGGGCGATAAGACACCACAGCCCCAAGTCCAACCGCACCCACAGTATCAGCAGCACAACGGCAAACAGGCCTGGGCGAAGCGACCAGTAAAGAAAGCCCCGAGTCCCCGGCAAGACGACCTAAAAGAAACGCGACGGAGACTCTTCCTGCGGAATGTTAGGGAAGGAAGGGAGGACAGGCGGTGGGCGCAGAGGGGGGAGGATGTATGTTATGTTACAAATCCCAACCATGGATCAGTGAGAAGGCAGGCTAATGTTTGGTGAACAGATCATGCGCCTAGACTTCGTACAACGGCAGCGCGCGTGGGAGGCGGAGCAAGCGCGTGATGCGCGGTACTTGGGTACTGAGCCTATCGAGGAAGAAGACGAGGGAGAGGAAGAGGCGGCGCTCTACGAGCTACCGTCGTCTTCGAGTAATACCGCGATGCAAATGTCCTCGCACCCGGCGAGCCAACAGCAGCCGATGCCCGAGCAGGAAGAAGAGCTGGAAGCTGTCTTGCAGCGCGAGCAAGAGGAGATGGAGGCCCTGTTGTCGTATATGCCGATGCACGAGCAGGAAGGAAGCGGTATGGAAGGGGTCCACGACGCGCAGTCCGCAGGCAACCTCTGGAGCGATGATGACGACTACGATGCCCTCTTCTCTGAAGTCATGATTGATCAAAGCGGCAACAGCGGCAACATCATCATGGGTCAAGGTCAGATAACGCAGGCGAACCAGAGCGATGAAGAGATGGACCTTTCCTAGCCATGCTGTCTACCAACGGCGGCCCAGTTTGCCTGTTTGATAATCCTGGGATTTAGCGAGGTGTTGGTGGCGCTCCGACGTGGCCTTGCGCTCAATACCACAGCAGGGGATTGACGGAATACGCGTTTTGGGGGGTATCACAAGAGGGTTTACAGCATGTACAGAATGATCACCAATTTCCCCCGTCATTATTGCGTCGGGCACCCAGCATCCATCTCCCCAAGCGCCTCTTGCGCCGCACTCATATCGCCCACCAGATCAGGTGGCGGCGAGCCCGCTGCTTGCATCTACACCATCGTCGTTAGCACACGACACCTCGAAAGACGGACTCACAGGCAGCTCTACCTTCTGCATCCTCTCAACAATGTACTCCCGGTCCCCCTCATTCTCATCCTTATACCCTTTCCCCTCAAACCTCGCCACGATCTCCCCCACCAACCGCTGCTGCTCCACATACCTCGCCATATCCTCTTTACTAACCTTCTCCTTCCCCTCCCCCTTATCCTGCTTCGCCATCCAAGCCGGAAACTTGTCGTGTAACTCCTTCATCGGCTCGTACAGGATCTCTTTATTCGTGAGCTGCGTCATCATATTCATGAGCATCGAGTTGAAATCGCCTTCCCCCGCTTCTCCTCCTGCTTCCCCACCGCCGGAAGCCTGGAGTTCCCGCAGCATCTGCGCCAGCATATCCTCTTCACTTCCCTGCTGCTCCGAGGGCACGGTCGCGGAAGCGGAAGCCGTGGAATCCGAAGCCTGCATACGCGCCATCGTTTTCCGGATCGTGGAGCTGAAGTCCTTGCTTTCGTCGCCCTCGCCCTTCTTCGCACTCCCGCCAACACTCGCACTCGCACTCCCACCACCACCATTGTTCCTTCTGCCAGACTTCTTTCCCTCCTCTACACCCGGCGCTCCCCCAGTCGGCAACCCCTCCACAGCCTTCATCAAATGCTCCCCCACCTCCTCGTCCGTCCCCGCGGACCCTACGGCGATGAGTTCGGACATCATCTGCTCGAACTGCTTCTGCATGTCCGGGTTTCCGTCGAGCTCGGACATAAGATTCGCCATGCCGGCTTGGAGTTGTGCGGCCAGGGCTTCTTCGCCGGCGTCGGGGAAGGCTGGCGGGGGGACTGCATGGTGGGGGGGTCGGCCGGGACCGGAGGCTGTTGGTGCTGGTGATGCGGCGGGTGCTGAGGGTTTGGTTTTGGCGGTGGTGGTAGTGGATGTGGAGAGGGTTGGTTGGAATTCGTCGAGGACGTCTGGGGGCGGGGGGTGTCAGTACCTACATGTACGGTACGCTCGGGTGAGTGGTGAGTGCGATTTACCATCGAGGTCGTCCAGGTCGTCCTCCTCAGGGTCTGGTGCGGACGCTACTTGCTCGTGCGGTTGTTCCGCCATGCTCGAACTGTCGCTAGGATCCACTGCGTCTCTTCTTCGTCGAGTGGGTGCTCGGTAGTACTGTATTGCACACGCTGAAGGAGAGGAAGTGGGCTGTTTCTGCCTCGGCTCTCATCGAAGCTCATCGCTATCGTGCCTGCCTGAGGCATCAATAACCTCGCCCTCGTCCAACATCCGTGAGTTTCTGTGGGCAGATCAAACACCTCTGCCTCACTGTCCGCTTTCCTGCGAACTTCACTTCGGCGGCCAACGATCGCAAGTGATAGGTGCTGGTCACGCGACCCTGAAGCCACTACAAGAACTCCCCTTCCACCTCGACTTCGCCGCCGGGAGTAACACCAACACCACCCGTCGTCACCTGCGCCAGAGGAACAGAAACAGAAGCCAGCATGGCGACCTTATGCACGACACGACTCACCGAAGAGCGGTACGACCATGACTCCTGCACCCTTCAGGACACGAGGTATCGCATCGCTGACAACAGTATGCGACCAATAGCAAGAACTGGCGCAAAGACCACCCGTTCGGTTTCGTCGCCCGCCCCATGAAGACACCACAAGGCGCTCTCGATTTGAAGAAGTGGGACTGTGCGATCCCGGGGAAGGACAAGACGATATGGGAGGGTGGTTTATTCAAGCTGGAGATGCATTTCCCGGATGGTGCGTACGAAGCTTCCCCATTCCGCGAGGCTAGGAAGTTATGAAGGAGTAGAGTGAAGCGAGGGTTATAGCAGCACATCCGCTGACTACAGACCGCGCAGAATACCCGACCAAACCCCCCAAATGTACGGCCTCCCGACCCTCACATCCTCCTTCCTCATCATGATTCTAACCCGAGAGGATTTCCAGGCAAATTCGTCCCCGCCCTCTTCCACCCAAACGTCTACCCCTCCGGAACCGTCTGCCTCAGCATCCTGAACGAAGAAGAGGGCTGGCGGCCCGCCATCACGATCAAAGAGCTGCTCGTGGGGATCCAGATGCTGCTGGACGAAGTCAACCCGGAGAGCCCAGCGCAGGCGGACGCGTATAACCTGTTCAAGAAGGATCGGGTGGCGTATGAGAAGAAGGTGAAGCAGGTGGTTAAGGATAATCCGGCGCCTTAGTAGGGGAGTGGAGAGATTAAGAGGGGGGAAAGGAAGGAAGGGGAGGAAGCTCGGAGCGGAGGACGGGAGACCCGAGACAGGGGAAGGGTGAAAGGATGGGGTTGGAGGGGTGGGCGAGGCTTGTGACTTTTCAAATGATCTTAGCGTAGGCGTTGGCCGGCGCAATGAAAGCCGGAAGCAAGTGTGTGCAGCAGATGGGTCGATGGTGCTGCGGGAGTTTTAGCCCGAAGATGGCTGAGGTGAGACTCGTCAACCACGAGCATCAATCTAATTGCCCTGGGCCGAATGTCAATATTTCCCCGATTTCAACTTCGCGCTCTGGAGTGCAAGACGCCAATAGTGGCATGCCGGTACTGTCACCGAGGCCGTTTCATTCGATACAAATCGATCAAAGGTTTGCTGCTCGCTGAGAAAAGTGAGCACCAGGGAAAAGTCTCACCGCGCGTGATAAGGGTCGTGCAACCCCTGCACATGTCTTTCTGATAACAGCGCAGCCGTCTCTCATGGATTTGGCACTTGACTCTCGCCGGCAGTCCCTCTTTCCACTGGGCTGCTATTGCTTCGCAACAACTCCGGAGCGAAACATGCTACGCCGTGAGATCACTGACGGCAGCATTGAAGAAACACAAGTCTCCCGCCCCGTCCCGAGTGCCCTGGTCCTTGCTGCAGCAACAGGCAAGCGCCACGCCTGTGTGAGGGCCGTCGAACATGTGCAAGGATACCAACCGGAATACTCTTAGAAGCTCGTTGTCATATCCGGAATAGGTGCGCTGTTCTCACAGCCCATCACGACCTCGCACGACCTCATAAGGATCTCGCAACCTCGAGGGTCGGACTTCTAGATCGTCGTCAGATTTGGGAAACATCTCCGAATCTCATGTGAAGCTCGTGGCGACCTCAACCAGCCTTGAGATCACAATCCAACGCGGCCTTACGATGCTCCTACCGCGTTGAGCAGAAAGTGGCTGCGCTGTGTCTTCTCCTCGCCGTCGCTCTCCTCACCGCTTTTGACGTTGGTGCTCGCTCTCGCTATAGCACGACAGACTCGTTAAGGTTCCAGGCCAAAAAAAATCGAGTCGTTTTTGGGCACCTTCAGCGTTTGCTGACCATTATGTAGCAAATCCGGCTGGGCCAGACCGGGGCTATTTTTGTCCACTCCCAACCGAGATAGCGATGTTATCTTGTACCTGTTCGAGATGTGTCCCAGTACAGTCCGGGACGGAATCGCCTTGCATTTATTCCATAACACTGTAGACGGTGAACCCCTTTTCCAAGTGGTTGGCGAGCTAGACTGCGATGCCCGAGAGGCCATTTAGTCACGTTGTACGCCCCTGAATACGCAGTCCATCAACACGGTCCTCGTTTACTATACTGCTGAAGAGCGTCTGGGCTGCCACTTCCTAGTCATGCTGGCGGTCGAGATCACTGCCCTCGATCGCGCCCCGGGTTTGCGAGCGCTTGCTGAGATCGTACGGAGGTTGCCAGGCCACCGGGCTTCCTGTCTCTAGTCGGCCGCGCTTTCGACCTGTAGGGGCGTGTCAGTGGGTCGAGAAATGACGGATTTCCTGAGAATGGGCCAGATCTGAAGTAGGCGTTGCCCTTCGAGGTGATCAGAGTGACCAATTCCCAGGAAGGTCACCTCGCCGCCGCTGAGTATGTTTGCATTAGGTGACCTCATGCTCGCTCGCACCGTTTGTTGTCCGCTTGATTGCGATTGAGCTGGCCCCGACCCGCTGCCGCTGACTCCAACCGGACGAGAATACTGCCGTATGGGCTTCGTTCGACCTTCGAAGTAGGGATAGCCTGAATGAAGGGTGCTTCTCGCTCGTCTATCTGTCGGACAACGCGATCACGGGTGCTGGAATGCTGTGCGGTCGCGAGGCTTGGCGGTCATAGCGAGGCCGGATGCGATAGAAAAGACGTATGGGACGTAGATAGCTCGACACGCACATGTATGGCATTGCTGTAAAAAGAGGATGATAAGATTACAAGTATAGAAGAGACGTACATGTACTTCTACTTGCTGAATAAGCATGTGACATCTCCCGGTTTCCACCGGCATCACTTCGGCCGCGCCTTGCCTCTTCCGGTCGAAGCATGTGAGAAGCACCTAGGCAGTCGTGAGACGGCCTCCAGCACTTCCCTCACCACGAACCTACGAACTTGCCTGAGGACTCTGGATACCGACAACCACCTACTGCTGAACAAACAAGGAGGCATATTATTTCACCACAGTCTCTCCATCCCACAGAAAACCAAGCGACATGGGCGCTCCCGAGTCTGACCAGAGACCACCGCCAGCGTACGGCAACGACAACACCGGCGAGGCCGCCGACCACCTCGAGGACATGGCCGACAACGAAGAGCGCGACTATGCTCCCCCACCCCACCTTGCCGCCCGCTTCTACCGCAACCGCGCCAACACCCGGCGCAAGTCGTCCGCCGCATCTTCTCGCCGCAACAGCTTGTCTTCCGCACACTCGCGCGCCTCCTCCGTATCTCATAGGCGAGGCTCCGGCTGCCAGAGCAACTACATCGCCCAGCACCTCCGCCGCGCTTCCATCATCGAGTCGCGCAAGGCTCGCTTAGCCGATCGCGCCGCGCATGCCGAGCAGGTGCGCTTACGAGCTGCACTGGTCAAGGCGGCGCCGCGAGGCAGTACCAGTAACAGCGAGGAGCGCGCGCTAGCCGCGCAGGTCGCGAAAGAGAAGTATTTGGCCAAAGTCGCGGCGGCATGCGCGGAAGAGGTTGCTCGTGCGAAGCGTGTCGCGGAGGAGGTCAAGGAGCGGAAGCTGGTGGAGGAGGCGCGGCAGAGACTGGAGATTGAGGAGCGGCATGCGGAAGTTGAGAAGAGGAGGACTGAGTTCCAGCGGAATTCGCATGCCCGGCGAGCGAGACGAGCGTCTAGTAGTGAGAAGAAGCTGGCTGTGGTGCAGGAGGATATCGATGTTATGGAGGAAGCAGTTGAAGAGGAGGAAACATCGGTACTGGATGAAGAGGGTGCGGCTGTACGGATACAGCGGGCATGGCGACTCTCCCGCAGGCGCGCCGTAGTGTATGCGTTTGCCGGCGTGGGCCTGGCTCAGGCAAAGGACGCGAGCTTTGAAGACTTCACGGCGTTGATAGCACAACCGGACCTCATCGATACGTCGACAGCTATGTTGACGCAGCTTGGGCTGCAAGACGCGGGTGACGAGCATGCAGCGCTCAATACGCGAACCTTCTTGAGCGCATACCTCATGACAGCGCATCCGGTGTCTGTACTCACCAACAAGAACGGTGCGCAGGAGCAGGATCTACTTGCCAAGGCCACGGAGCTCATGAGCAACATTGACCGTACGCTTTCCCGCCTTGCACCGCGCAATAAATACACTCCGGGTGCCACACAGCTGGAAACGCTATCACAATCGTACACGGCATACACTTCCGCATTCGCTGCCTGGAGACTGCAGGACTCGTCCGTGTTGATAGAAGGCATGGTCGCCAGCTTCGTCGAGCTAGACGCTATCTGGCAGACCGTCAAAGACGACGAACGGGGCGAAGTGTCGGCGGACTACCGCGAAGGCATCCGCGACAATCAGGTCATGCTCTTGTCGCGCATACGCAAGCTGGCTGGCGCGGACAGAGCGGACACCTTGATCAAGAAGGCTATTAGGGAAAGCCGTCGCCGACGACCGAAGAAGAGGAATGCCGCGGAAGTGCGTCCCCGCGGCGTCGAGCCTCACATCGTACACGCAGCGGAAGCCACCACTGTCGGGTCCGAGGTGGCACTCGTCGAGACCGAGCCCCTTGTACTGCTCAGCGAGCCGCGCTCAGCGACCAGCGTCACCCGCCAGCTCTTCACGCCCATGCCCAGTAACCGCGTCCTGACGCACGAGCTGGCGATCGACAAGGACTACAAGCTCACGGACACGCAAGCGGCGCTGCGCGACGACCTCTACCGTTCCATCTGCGCCGCGATGAAACAGGGCTTCGAAGCGGGCGACGGCGCGCAGTGGACTGTCAGCGCGGCGGAGAATGTGCGGGAGAAGCTGCTGCGGATGCTGAAGCCGGGGAATAGCATGTACACTCTCATCAGCGAGAGTCTGGACCTGGAGTCAATCGCGACGCAATGCCGAGCTGGTGTCTTCTCGTACGAGGGGTTCTTCAATTTTATGGCGAATGTGCTGCCGAAGCTTTGCGCACCGTTCCGAGACGAGGAGATCACGGGATTGGCCGCGCAACTGCAGGAGCAGCCTAGTGCAGGCGAGGAAGTAGACGCGATGATCGCTAAGCTGTTCAAACTCCTCCGGGCAGTGGACACGCTGAGTCTGGACTACACCAACTTCATGATCATGAACGCCGCGCCGACGCTCATCCGCGAGGCCCCGGGCTACGAACAGCGCCTGTTCGCCTCGGACCTCGAAGCCGGGCGTATCACACTCGACCGCACGAAGAGGTGGTGGCACACCGCCCACCACGCCCTCGCCGCCGAAGCCGACCGCCGGGATCCAGACAACATCCGCATCCCCACCGACCGCCCCCACCCCGAGAAAATCTACGCCCGCGCCCTCGTCGACCTAGCTCTCGAGCAAGGCCCCCTAACCCTCGACTCAACCCCGGAAACCCTGCACCTCGACCTCGCCCGCCTGCGCGAGATCCGCGCGCAAGCGGTGCGGATAACTGTCATCGGCGCCGTCCTCCTCACCGCCAAGAACCTCCTCAAACGCGACGTCCGCGCGCAGTGGAAATCGCAGGCGGCGCGGTTGTGGCAGCTCCTCGCCAACGACGATTATACGGCCGATCATGCGGACGAGCCGACGGCGGCGCAGAAGGCGTTGGGGATTCTGGAGACGGCGAGTAATATGCCCCCCTCCACGAAACAGCAGTTGAGCGGGACGATCTGGCGGGTTTTCTCCCAGGCTGCGGCGGCGACGGCGGGGGATACGAGTGCGGGTGCGGGTGCGGGTAGTAGTACAAACGGATCCCGTTTCACGGACCCCGTGCTGAAAGTCCTGTTCCAGCGGCTCCGCACGCATGTTCTGACGCGACTGAGCGCGGCGACGTCGGGCGAGCGGGTGCGGGCGGCGGCGTCGGCGTCGGAGGCGCTGACGCGGTGTGGATTGGGGGAGATGGTGGGGCAGGTGGGGAAGGTGGTGGAGGTGCTGGAGAGGGTGAGGGGGGTGGATTGGGGGGCGCATGGGGGTTGGTATGGGGAGATTATTGTTGGGGAGGGGGAGTGAAGATTTTGGAGGTTGGGTTGGTGGGGAGAGGGGTGGGGTTATGATGATGATGATGTAGACAAGGGGTGGGCTTTGGCGACGGGACGGTCTTTTGAGGCGGGTGTAAGGTAGCTGGTACTTTCATACAGTACATACGTTGAGAAGTCCGGTCCGCTGGGGCTACGAGCTCGGTTACTTCCGTTCCCTCGTTCGCGTGACTTTCTTCGTGAGAGTTGTTTTTGTCCTGGGAGCACAGGTTTTCGCTCCTCGGCCATAGCGTTGCAGGTGGTCCTGTGACTGTCACGGCCCTTCCGCAAACTCACTGGTCGGAAACTGTTATTAGCGAACGCCGACGCATACATGTACATCTATATTCCTTAGCCTAAGCGGGCCAAGACTTCAGAGCCGACCGCGCAAGTAGTAACTACTCCGTCTCGGCCCGTAACTTGAGATGCCAGGTCGGCCCGCAGAGTCCATATTACAGGGAGCTTCTCGGATGGTACTTTACCTTACCTCAGACAGTATCGAGCCCAATCGAAAGGAGATTGTGGTTGACGAAAGACGATTTGACGAGGATGGCGTGCGATGCGCGGCGCCATGCGTCTCTTACTGAGAGGACCATGCAGAGTACAGCAGAATGCACCTCAGAGTGCATGGACTGTGAGCATCGATTGGCACCGCTCGGCGTCTTTCCATCCCTCCATGCATCTGCGCGAAAGGGGATCTTTCGATGCCACTCAGCAGGAGGAGGAGCTCGGTACTTGAGTACGCTGCAGTCTGCACTCAGCCGAGGGGCAATTAAACATCCATACCTACATTTGCAGTGCATTATTGCCTGACGACGTGCAGGGTACTTTGGTATAGAGTACGAGTGACGGTGGACGGGCTGCCTGCGATTGGATTCTGCTCCGGGAAAGGGAGGTGGAAGCGCTGTTGATCCTGACTTGACCTTGTACGGAGTACTATTGCATTATTGTAGTAAGTGAGACATTTGTCCGTGTGGTCGGTTCGGTTCGTATCGCGGGACAGCCGACGGTCGGCAAGACCGGCTTGTCTTGTTTCGTTGCGGATGAGGGAGGTACGGCAGCGCCAGCCGGGCGTGCCTTCGGGCCGTGGGTGGCTTGTTTTGTCTTGCGTGCTGGGATGGATGGGAGGACTCCTGTCATCCCACGCTCAAGGTCCGCACCGCAGCGTGTCAAAGTCCGTCATGGGCAAACTCGCAGCAGTCAAGGCTGTGCGCAATCGTCCGGAAGGGGGGGCCTTCAACTCCTCTTCTCCTCGACCCCCCACCTCGACGCTCTCCCCCCCTTCGAGGCTATCGCGGGCTCGGCCTCCCAGCACGTCGCCAAACCTCGTGGTAGACCCCGCATGTTCGCCAGCAAGCAGCCGCCGCTTGACCACATCGAGGCGCACCTCACTAACGTAACATGAGGCAAAACCGGCGGGCTGCCCCAAGCGTTTGGCATGTGCAGCCGTAGCACCGAACAAGATAAGTGGGGCTCGTTGCTGCTGTGAATGCATGGGCCCATGGGCATGATTATCGTATGAACAGACCACGCTCGTCGACGACAAAGCTGGCGCGGTGGCTATGGAGACGAAACAGCGGTCGGGTGAGGCCAGACACCACCATTCAGCGACAGCATGAATATTATAGGTTGGGTCGAGTGAAAGGTACATGCACTTGTAGCGTGCATGAACGTGAAATACCTTACTTAGCGCGGTCAACGGATCTGCGATTGGCCGGCGACTCATATGTCGTGCAGCCCTCCTTTCTCCAAGCGCAGAATTAGGTAGAACTCCCAGGTACAAAACACGATGAGCGGACCATGCAATTTCATCACCCTGCCACGAGATCTGCAGTAAGGTGAGGTAAGGCATCTGTCTACCCGCACAATCCGGTGGAGGTGCAGTATCTCGTATCTCGGCCAAGCCCCGCTTGTCTCACAATTTACTGGTCGTTCAATTATTGTTTTGCACTTGGACTCGGCAAGGCTTCCGTGAGCCCGCAACCGTTGAGAAGCCCACCAAAACTCCACACCCATCACCTTCCCAGCGTCAACGTCACAAACACCCACTCCCACCATCACCACCACCACCACCACCACCACCAAATACCAACCCCACCGCCCTCTGCGACAACTTGGCATGCGCATGCTACATCCGCGGAACCATCATCATTGACGCTTGGGACGGGAAGCTGACGGGACATACCATGATAAGACCTCCATAACGGCGTCATCAGGGTCTTGTGTGTGTCTTTCAATGTCGAGCCGGAGCCACTGCGGGTAGTCGGTGACTCGGAGCGCGTTTCTTGTCGCGGACCGGTATCATTCAATACGACGGAGAAGGCTTGGGGAGCATTGTACGGGCGGACAAGCATGTCAATCGAGTCTCGATTAGAGGCCGGCGGGGAGGATGGATTGGAAGCACGGAAAACAGAGCGGGGTGGTGGGGTGGATGGTGATGAAGTGAGGACACCAAGACCCGAGGTCCCCATTGCGGTCAAGGTGCTCTCGCCTTCAGCGTCGACGGGATCGCTGCATTCCATATCCGGGCAGGATTACTTCAACTTATCGCCCGCGCCTGCCGCCGCCAACCAGCTACCTGCACTTACCCGCTCCACCAGCGTCACACCTGCGCCGACTGCAGTGACTGGCGCGAGCGATGTCGTTGCCACGGGGCACTTGCAGCTGCCGAGCGCAACGTCCTCTCTTCTCTCGCCTGAACGGCCCAGCCCGCATAGCCATGTTTCCAGCCTCAGCATCGGGAGCACGGACAGCGTTGCAACCATCACCGCTGCGACTTCGATCCCAGCAAACGCTTCTACCGCTGCTCAGCGACGGCCGGCGTTCCCGAATCAATCCTACGCTGCCCTGCACAGCCAGCAGTACCCCGTACGACGCCATCCGCCGCCTGTGCTCCGTCAGCGGAGCTCGCATCCAGGCCAGATTCTCACCTTCACCTCGGCATTAGCATCGCTCCACCAAACGGGCACACGCACTGTCGGTCACTCCCCAGCCGTGACGCCCGGAGCCGGTCTCTACACTCCCACCACGGCACCGCCGACTGAGGACTATGAGTCTCCCGAGACGCCGGGCACGTACGCCAGTCCCTTCCTGCACTTCACGCAGCGGCAGGCGCCGAAAGAGACCCACGTCGCCGATGTCGACGTCGACCCGGTGTCCGGACGCAAGCTCATCAATCACTACGAGATCATGGACGAGCTCGGGCGCGGCACCCACGGCAAGGTCAAGCTCGGCCGCGATCTGCATACCGAAGACACGCACGTCGCGATCAAGATCGTGGAACGGTACTCCAAGCGGCGAAAGCTGGGGAAGCTGGTGTCGGCCGCGGAGGACAAGGTGAAGAAAGAGGTCGCGATCTTGAAGAAGGTGCGGCATCCGAATATCGTCGCCTTGCTCGAGGTTATCGATGATCCGACTCGGAAGAAGGTGTATATCGTGCTGGAGTACGTGCATCGTGGTGAGATCCACTGGCGCACCCACACGTCCAAGGAGATTGCGATGGTGGAGGCGCGCCGCTACGAACGGGAACGGAGTGGGAGACATGACGCACGCGCGGTAGCCGAATCCGAGGCATTGGTGCTGGAGGCGCAACGACGTTTGGCGAAGGAAAGGAGGCGGCAGGCGCGAGCCCATCGCGATGTGGTCCGACGCATGGGTCTGGAGGATGACGACAACCACCATTTCAGTCTCGAAACGGGCGGGGACGATCTCAGCGAGGAGTCGGAGGAAGACCGGTCGTCGCGCATCTCCTCATCTACCGCGTATGACACCACCCCTGCCAGGCTGTTTGGCGAGGGACGTAGAGGGTCTCGTGCGTACTCGCCGCTGCCACCACGCAGTCTTGTGGCATCGACGATAGCGGAAGGGCAGCCCGCGTATCTGTCTCTGGCGTCGGAGCCCCAAGCCATATCACCCACGGCAGGTACGCAAGAGAACGCCAGTACCTACAACACTCGCCTCGCGGGTTCCATGTACGGACCGTACGTAATGAGTTCGACAGAGTCGTCGCGGAACAACAGCTTGGCAAACAGCGAGGAACACATCGACCTCGTCGAGCTTTCCCAGCTCGCCAAGGACATCATGGACAGCGAAATCTCCCCCGAATTGACGTACGCTCCCGTACTCACCTTGCAAGAGACCCGGGTCGCGTTCAGAGACACGCTGTTAGGCCTGCAGTACCTCCACTACCAAGGCATCGTCCACCGCGACATCAAGCCACCAAATCTCCTCCAGACCTTCGACCACCCCGTGAAGATCTCGGACTTTGGTGTGTCGTACCTTGGCCGACCGATGGAGGAAGGCGAAGCCAGCGAGGACGTCAGCGAGCACGAAGCGCTCGACTTTGACGAGGCCAAAGAGCTGGCCAAGACGGTCGGCACGCCCGCCTTCTACGCGCCCGAGCTCTGTATTGCCGAGCCCGGCGATGACCCGCTCCCGGTCACCAAGGCCATCGACGTCTGGGCGCTCGGCATCACCCTCTTCTGCATGCTCTTCGCCCGCACCCCGTTCGTGGACAACGAGTTCGTCGTCATGCGCCAGATCGCCGACGAGGACATCTACATCCCGCGCCAGCGCCTGTTACCCGTCACGGGGAAGCCGGCCTCGCGGCCTTCGTCGCACGGGCGGGCCTTCCCGCCGCGGCCGATGGGGAGGCGGCAGGAACTGGATATAGTGTATGAGGAGATCGACGACGATCTGCACGATCTGCTGAAGCGGCTGTTGACCAAGGATCCGCGGCGGCGCATCACGCTGGAGGAGGTCCGGCATCATCCGTGGCTGGTCGCGGACCTGCCGAATAAGGTCAAGTGGCTGGAGGAGACGGAGTCCGGGCGGCAGAGTCATGGGAAGCGGATCGAGGTGTCGAATGAGGATGTCAAGACTGCGGTAATTCCTTTGCAGTTTCTGGACCGGGTGCGCTCGGGGATTAAGAAGGTCACGGATCGGCTAGGCTTTGGCAGCGGGAAGCCGTTGTCCTCCGGCCGAGGCCGCACTGGGTCGTCTGCTGGTCTGGGCGGTAATGGCAGTAATGCCGACTCTCCCGCCGCTTCCGCATCGTCATCCTCGAGCACACTGAATCACGACCAGCGCCGGCAGAGTCTCCACGGCGCCGCGGGCGAGGATATCTACTCGGCGCTGCGAGCCTCTAGGCAAGGCGAACGGCAAGGCGAGCATCCCCTCTCTAGAAGCGTGGCCGCGAGCCCCGAGATCGAACGCCAGACGGGGTTCTTCGACCGCCCGTCCCCGTCCCAGGACGGCGAGGAGGAGACGGCGAGTGAGCTCAAACTCCACCCTTCTCCCTCCCGGCCGTACATGCCGGAGCGCTCGAAGACGTACATGTCCACCGCGGACTCCATCCGCACTCTCAAGCAGGCGGACGTCCGTCGAGGACGCGAGTCCCCGCCGCCTTCGCCGGGGTTACCAGGGACCCCCGTCGCGCTCGAGTCCCCCGGCGGCCACGCTCTGCAGACGATCCTCGGCAGCGGCGCGGCGCGGCGGGCTCTCAAGGGTTTCCGCCGCGAGGGCAGCGCGCCCCGCGCGGGAGGTGACTTGTTGGGGAGGAATGTCTCGCGGGATCGGGAGTCTGCTTCCGCTGCCTCAATTGACGCTCATGGTGAGCCGACGCTCGCGCTCAGCCAGACGAGCGCGGAGGGGTTGGTTAATCTGCCGCAGGCGCTGCTGGAGATGGGGGAGGGGCGGGGGGAGGGTTACCCGGGTAGTATCCAGAGCAGTCGGCAGAACAGTCCGCAGAATAGTCGGCAAACGAGTCCCGTGGCGTCGCGGTCGCACTCCGTCGTCAGCTTGGCGGCGTCGACGTCGGCGCGCGAGCTCCACCTTCTACCGCGGCCTGCAGCGCCACCCGCCGGCAGGTTGTCGCGGAATAGCTCGGGGGCATCGGTTAGATCCGTCAATGTTGCTGAGCTGAGTCGGCGCTCGCACCATCATCATCCTCCGCTGACGAGCAATGAGTCCAGCGCGGCGGACTGGCGGCGGGCGGATGAGGAGCGCGTGCGGAAACTTATTCGGGAGGGGCGGGAGGAGGAGGAGGAGGAGGAAGGGAGGAAGAAAGGTGGGGGGCGGGTGGTGTCTGGTGGTGGCGGCGGTGGTGCGTTCGAGGAGGGGCGCAGGTGTCCGCCTAGTCCGGACGACGATCAAGATCACCGTACTACTGCTGCTGCGGCGGCGGCGGCGGCGCGACAGGCCTCAGCCTTCCCACCGGGCTCCTCGCACCCGGTATCCCCCCACGAGACGAGCCCCACGACGGGTCCTCATCCCCACCAAGCCCAACACCACCACCACCACCACCACCATCATCTGACACAGCTCCCGCCGGCCCTGGTCTCGAGCTCGTCGGATTTCGGCTCCGCGGTGTCGGTGTCCATGTCCATGTCCATGTCCATGTCTAACCCTTCGATCCCCTCGGTGATCTCGGAGGCTTCGTCTGTGGATCCTGCTGAGCGGCTGCCGCTCGACGGAGGAAGAGGAGGAGGGGGGGGAGGAGGAGAAGGAGGCGAGGGGCTGCTGTGCGAGGAGGAAGGGAAGCGGGAGGGTTCGTCGGATAGTACGTTGGATCCACGTGGTGGGGTTCGTGGGGTGCATGGACGAGAGGATGAGGAGGGTTATGCGCCTGATAGGGAAGAGGAGGGAGCGGTCGAGAGTGATAATCATGAGGATGACGGCGGTGACGGGGACGGGGATGATGACGAGGACGATGATATGTACGACGACTCCTCTGACAGCGACGGCGGGCTCGTCATGACGAGGCGGAAATCCAAGACCGGTGGTAATCAGGCTTCTGCTGGGGATATGCTCGCTGCTGCTCTTGGCGAACGGGGTCCTATGAACACTGCGGTGGCGGTTGGGGGGAATGCGGCTGAGAGTGGGAAGGAGAGGAGACCGTCGGCGCTGTCCGCGCGGTCGAAGAAGTCGAGTCGGAGCGGGAGTAGTCATACGATGAAGAAGGTGCGGACGAGGGAGAGTGAGGAGGAGGAGAGGAGAGGAGGCGGGGGGTTGGGGGTTGGTGAGGAGTGAAGACGGGAGAGGGGAGGATGAGTCGGATTGGATTGGATTGAATTCGGCTCGGCGGTGGCGGACTCAATGACTCGACTCGGAGAAAGGTACGAGGAGAAGACGAGTGCTCGACGCCGACGTACTACTTGACTACTACTCGACTCAAATGAAACCAACAAACTCGACTCAGGCTATGTTATCGATGATTTCATGAGGAGGGCCATGCATCTACGACCACCGACTCCGCCTCGACACCCCCAAAAACAGACACACACGACACACAATACTACTTACTCCGGACGCGAAACCCCAGATATACCCCACTTTTCTTGCTTGTCCAATCTTGCTCCTTTATCTTTCTGGGAAGCGAAAGAGCGCGGTCGAATGTACGCGATACACATATCATCATTCTTCCCTGGACGTTCAGTTCCGGCGTTTGGTCTAAAGGGACTTTCCGAATAGATGGATGGGGCCCAAAGGGCTGGTGGTTTTTTGGGGGCGGGATACGGGACTGTTGTAGCATACATACTGCGGGAAACCTGGCGGCGGTGACTTGGGGGGACACGGATACTCAGCTCCCTGACTTTGTTTGTTTGTTGTATATTGCAAGATAGAGAGGGGATGCATGGGGAGAGCCTTGCTGGTTTGTGGATTGTGGATTGGGGATGCGCATGTAGTTTCTTGGGCTCTTGCGGTAGCCCTGGGCCCCGCCCACAGGAGGGGAGGAAGGAAGGATCTCTTTGCTTGCTTGCTTGTTGGCTGGCTGGCTTGCTCGGTTGAGTAAAAGTCTACTGGGTGGAAGGGTGTGCTCAGGAACTGGTGAGGAGGGCGGGGGGTTATGCCTCTGTTGCGCTGTTTGGGGCTTTGGCGAGGTGTCTTTGCTGGTTGGGCTTGGTTGCTTGCTTGCTTGTGTAGTAGGCTCGGGCTTGGGCTCGGGGGTGGGCTCGGGGCTCGGGGGCTCAGGGCAGAGCATGCTGGGCGAGCGATGGATGATAGATGAGGGCTTGTATGCCATTTGAGTGGTGAGGTGGGATAGACACTGAAATACCCAATGCTACTTCGAACGCCACCCAAATTGTTCTGCCAAGACGTCTTGTGGCTTGACTTTGACTTGGATCGAGCTGCGCCTGTGTCAGTACGTTGCGAGTCAGGCGCCTGAAGGTAACATTGAAGGCATTTCCACTAAGCGACCTCGCTCCACCACTCCATCTCCGCATCCCATCCGCGTTCGACCCTCTGAACACGTATATGGCTGAGAGGGACCTTGATGTCAGCGAACATGGGCCCTACCAAAGCCTACGGTCTGGTCTAACAGCGGCCGAAGTACAAGACATCGAAACGGACAAAGTCCTGCGCGTGACTTGCTCTTGCTTTGACAGCCACGGAACTGCTTGGTTCGGGCAGATATCAGGCGTGCGAAAGTACGACCGCATCGCTGGCCTTGTCTTGAAGAAGTACCCCAAGACGCTGCAGCAGTATTTCCTCCAAGACTCCCCCGACATGGGCGACTTCGATGCAAAGGCTTGTATGAGAGGCTTACGTTCCGGCATTCGCCATTTTCACTCCCTCGGACTCGCACACAATGATCTCAATTCTGCGAACGCCGCTCTCGACGAGGACAACAGAGTGCTGATTCTGGACCTCGGCTCCTGTAGGAGATTCGACGAGGAGCTCATCTCTGCGGGCACGCCCGCCTGGATTGATGAAGGTAGTCCTGACTGGGCGATATCAGCAAAAGCTCATGATGAATTTGCTTTGGCCAAAATCGAGTCTTGGCTGGACGCTAAGTGTTTAGAGAGGCTGGCACGAAGGCGGGAAAGCGGGAAAGCAACGTTTCCGATCAAGAGATATCCAGAGACCTACCCAACTTCGAACAGCGTAGAGGTGGTCAGCGTATGAGGAGCGCGCAACATTGTGTCCGATTCACAATCTTGGCAAACGAGGCTCTAGCTAGAACTGACAAACTGCGGGTAGCATCGTTTTGGGAAATCCCAATGCATTGACAGAGCTCATCTTCGAGGCCGTGAGGAGGACTGGCCAGTGTGTCATCTTTTCTAAAGACCAAGGAGGCATGGGCGCAGACGAGCTTCTGCTTCCTATCTCCGACAGTGTCTTCATGCCCCGCAACGTGCCGCATGACTGGTTTCTCAAGCACGTCTCGTGCGTGGCTCACCATGGGTAAGTCCTCATGGGTGGCGGAGTCCGGAACCCGAGAAATCTGCTAACACTCCTACCTATCGCTTTTTTAGGGGCGCAGGAACTACAGCGGCAGGCATTGCCGCCGGCCCACCCACTTCAGTCGTTCCCTTCTTTGCAGACCAGCCTTTCTGGGGCGCCATGGTCGCGCGAGCAGGCGCCGGCCCTAATCCGATCTCTCACAAATAACTCACAGCGGACAAAGTAGCTGATGCTATCGACTTCTGCCTGGAACCTGAAAGCCTGGAACGCGCTGAAGAACTTGCAAGCAAGATCGCGGCGGAGTGAGGCAGCGACATAAATGCTCAGTCGTTCCATCAATGTCGCGAGTTTGGCCGACTCCGTTGCACCATGTCGACCCGCTGCGTGGCACATCAAGCGCACCAAGGTCAGGTTGAGCGCATTCACTGCCTGTACTTTGGCGAATGCAAATCTTTTGGACTTCCATGACTTGAAGCTCTTTAGACCCCAAAAATACGATACCGACGAAGGTCCTTGGGATGCAATATTCGGAGGTTTTATGGCATATCTGGGGCCTTTCAGCAGCTTGCCTATGGGGGTAGCTGATTTCTCCCTCGGATACTTGGAGAGCTTTGCACATTCCGTCTAGGTCTAGCCGACGGCAGCCCCAAGCATCAATGCCGACAATCGCAAGGAAAAGCGAGACTCCACATGTGGGGGGGAAGATCGACTCCACCGACTTCGCCAGGACAAAGTCAGACGAGTTTGAATATGCAGGAATTCCTTGCTCGTGTTCCGAGCCCTCCCAACCTCTCCGGTCTGTCATCTCGCACTTCGAACATCGGATCAGGCTCGATGTCCGATGCACTGCAAGGAGAGTTGAGTCCCATAACAGACGACGCCAGCCGAAGTCGATTCTGCGGTTGGAAGGAAGCCGGCTCCGGCAAGTACCATGACACGCTGCGCCCGACTGGCGCGCACACGAGCAACGGCCTCGGGCATATCGGAAAGGCGGTTGTGCAGGCACCCATTGAACTCTCCGTGGGCTCTCCCCAAGGGTTACACAATGTCCCTAAGGTTTGGGGAGACGATACAGTGCGCCCTCAAGAACAGGTCGGCGATTTCGAGTTCGGCGTCAAGGCAGCAGGAAAAGAGTTTGGCATGGCTGGTACGATGGCGTTACTGGCCTGTTCACTCAGCCCTGGAAAGGCGCGCAGAAAGAGGGTACCAGCGGCGATTTCAAGGGAATCGGCAAAGGGAGTACACAAAGAGTTGCAGAAGCCATTCGGCAGCAATGTGCAGAACTACATCGTCACGTCCAGGGCTGCTCAGGGATATGAGGAGTGGGTGCAAAGCTCCGATGCAGAAAAGCAAGACGTTATCGTTCCGTGTAAGCTAATCCCGAAATACCTGAAGCAAAAAAGCCAGCCGAACGAGATGGTGCGAGATGTCCCGGAAGCCCAGCGAAAGAGGAACACGGAGGACAGAGAAATTCGCCAAAATTGCGGAGGTACCGCGAGTTCCGCTCAGTCCTACAACAGTGCAGATGCTCCGATCCCAGATCCCGGAAGTGCCATGCTCGCCATGGATGGTTTACCGTCCCCTTTGCGCCCTGCCAACACGGCCCACGAAGAATCGCTAGGAGCGGCTGAAATCAACGAAACCATCCGGCTGTCAGTGGAGGAGACGTCACGGGGAGACGCAGAAGAGGATGCCGGTGTGGAGCGGGCGCTTCAGGAAGCCGTGTCTCAGCTTCAGCGCCAAGGACAGGAATGCGCAGATCGCCAGGCAGATCAAGAGGAGTTGCGCCAGGCGATGGCGTCCAGCAAAGCCGAAGCTTAGCGACACGCAAGCGAAGCCTTGGAACATGAAAAAAAGCTGAAGCGAGTCATGGCGCAGAGTCTGGGCCACCAGAGCCAGAGGGGCAGCGACAGTGAATGGGAGTCGGAGATGGGTTCCGATGACGACGAAGATGAGGAGTTCGAGCGGGCGCAAGAGGGGGGCTCGAAAAGATGGCGGAGAAGGCCGCGGCGGCCATGGCTGTTGGTGGGTCATCAGACCTCCAGCGACCCCCCTTCGTACGGTCAAGGGTATCTCGCGGGCACATGGGCGAAGTGGGTTCGCGGCGCAACCAACAGAGACAGCAGGGGGGGAGAAGTCGACACCAGAGAAGAAGGAGGAGGAGGAGGAGATTGGGATGGAGGACGTCAAAAAGCAAAGCCTCTTGGAAATACACCATCAGAACAGAGGCGAGGGCTAAGCCACAGCGACAGAATCTTAGGATGAGGACGTTGAAGACTTGCAGAACGCGTTGGAATTGAGCATGCAAGACCACGGACAGGATGCGGAGGATCGGTATGAGGGAGGCTTTAGGGCTGTCATCGAATTTGTTTTCCGTTGGACCGAAAACTCGAGTAACCCAGGCAATAATGACAGACAGTATTAGTGAGATACTGAATGGTACATCGCACGCCACTCCCAGAAAAAAAAAAGCTCCACACTCCTTTTCCGCGCACGGTGGGCGTCAACTTCCCCGCTCGGAACACGGTCCATTCACTGATGAGCACCAAGCATCCCCACACACAGACACCAAGTAATTGCCGAGAAACGCCCCCGCCACAAAACGTTCGCTATAGGCCCTTTTCTTCATCCGGACAGGAAGAAGACAAAAGTAGAAAAAAAACATACAGCAGCGGGGATTCGCGCGTCGTCACCGACCGTACTACTAGTCCGCCGATTCGCAGCTTAAGTACAGGAGAGCGGACGGGATCCTCTGTTCTCTGCGATCTATGGCCGTATGTACTGTGAATGATATTCTTTACTGGATATTAAAGCCAATCAATGGCTCCGCACATCGACCGAACTGAGTAAGACGTCCTGCTTCCCTCCTTAGAAGACTCTGATCTCGGATGCTTCGTACGAAGCCACCGAGAACGACTTCATTGCGTTGCGTTTGCGTTGCACGGAGCAGCTTCTCGGGAACCTTCCCGGATAAGTAAGTGAGCGAGCCAATGGTGTTGGGCGGTCACACAACACTCGCGTGTTATACAGGCAGCGGGGTGATAACAATGATCCCCAAAGGATTCGTCGTATACCCCAAGCCAGCGGTAGGCAGGGTCCAGAACGATACTGTTCCGATCAGACAAACTAGGATGAGGACGGCGATGAACGGGCTTCCTTCGTACTTCAGTCGTTGTTGAGGACCCGGTGGGGTTTTGTGGGGGAGGGAGGGGCGGTGGGAAGAAGACGACCTGGATGTACACTAGTTTGCGGCGGCGAGGGCGGGAAGAGGAGCATGCAGTGGCGTAAGAGGATCAAGAGGAGCAGGAGAGTAGGGAAGAGGGAGAGAACGAGGGAATGAAATGACCCGCTCCTTAGGCGTAAGGAACAAGTTCGACGGAAGGGTTGGTGGATCATGGATTGATTGCGGATGGTCTGGAAGTCCCGTATAGTATCCTCCCAAAACCATCCCCAATTAGCGAGTAGGTAGCAGCATCATAGTACGGCCAATTTGTCAAGCCAGGTCCCCTCCACCCTCTTCACGGAGCAGGCTTATCCGGGTTCACCCCCTTGGCCCCCTCGCCATCCAGCCGATGCTTGAAGTCGTCCACCGAGATGGCGCTCGCGGTCGTGACGCCGTGGTCCTCGGCGCGCTCGTGCACCGTCTCTTTGATCGGGTTCGTGACGTGGGTGACGGAGGGCTTGACGACCTCTGCGAAAGGGGAATCAGTACAACAAATTCCACGAAAAGACAATGCCACACATAAAGATCGAGACGGATGGAGGGATCGATCTCACCTTTCTCAATCACCGGCTGCACAATCTCATGCAAATGATGATGCACATGCTCCCCCACGACCGTCTCGTCCTTCCCCTTCGTCTCCGTCGTCCCCCCCTCCTTCACCGAATCCTCAAACCCATCCAGCTTCTCCTTCACTCCCGCCTCAGCAGCCCCATCATCCTTATCCACCTCCCGGTACTCGGTAGGCGCTTGCTCGAACTTGTGCTCCGTGGCCTGCACCTCGCGGTCCTGGAGGGGCTGCACGGTGGTGTGGTAGTGGTCCTGGTGCACCTCCTTCTCCACCACGTCGCGCGAGCGGGTCTCGTGCTCGCGGCGGATGGTGTCGTGCTCGACGGCCGGGGCGACGGTCTGGTCGGCGCGGGTGTCGGTTTCTTCCGTTACTTTGTCGACGGAGGGGGCGGCTTGGTCGACTTTCGAGGAGGAGGAGACGGAGGCGGAGGTGGTGCTACCGCTCGACGTGTTGTTGGTGGTGGCTTGGTCGAGCTTTTGCCCGGCCTGATCGACCTTTTGCTCGACCTTCTGCCCGCTTTCGGTGTCGGCGATGCTCGTGCCATCCCTGGTACCCGGTGCGGGTGTCTTGGAGCTGGGGGCGAATCTCTGTCAGCAGCGGAGCATTGGGATCTTCGGCACCTCGTGCTACCTACAAGAGCGAGTTGAGTGCGGTGGATGCTGCGTCCATGATGGCGGATTTCTTCTTGTGCTAGTACTTGTAGTGGAGTAGATGCGCGGCTCGAACGTGAGAGTGGTATGATGGGTAGGGTTAGGGGGAGGAGGTGGAGGATGGTATATAGAGAAAGACACGTCGTAGCCTTTGGTAGTTCTTGGGGAGACGGGCACGGTGCTATTACCTACGTCGTCATAAGAGTGTCCTGCATGACCAAGGTACGCAAGCTCTACCCAGTGACCGGTTTCGTAGTGGACGCAAGGGCACTAGAGTTCGGGCTACACAGTCCACCGGGCTGGGCTAAATGGTATGGCGTACAAGGTAGAAATTGAGGCGGGGACAACATGAACCGATGACGATGGTGATGATGAGCGCCACATGCGCCTGGGCCCCGCCACAGTCCTTCTCAGTGCTCCTCTCGTCGGAGGCGGTCGCGAATACCGGGTACATGTGAAATGCCAAGCATACCTCCGACAGTGCAGTGCATCATTACCGACCTCACCCGACACGTCCGAGCAGTGACTGAAGCAAAAAACAATCCGTGTGGTAAGGTATCCTTCCTCTCCATGCCCTAATGACGCCCCATCACATGCCCACCAAAACAACATGCCCATACACGTACCCATCTACTAATCCACAAGTCACAAAGTCCAAGCCCGCATGCATCAATCATCCCTCCATATTATTAATTTCAGCCACTGCACATAACACACGCCTCCGGATCCTCAAAACTGCACGCCAGCGCCGCCTCGGCGTAGATATCCCCCTCCCGGCCCTTACTCGCCGTCTTATCATCCTCCGCCTGCTGGAGCTTGCGATCCTTCTCCTCGTCCACATTCTGATGCCCCTTCCCATTCACCTTCACATCCTCGTTCACATTGCTATGTCCGTTTTTGAGAGCCGGCTCAGGCAGTTCCTCCACAGACGGAGTAACGCCCTCCGCCCCATCCACAGCGAGAACCTCAGGAGACGCGCCTTCATCCACATCAGCCGGAAACGGCGGATTAACCACCGCCGACGATACGCGCTCGATTTTCTTCCGCTGCGCCTCCGGTGGCGGCGGGGGAGTAGTAGCCGGCGTGACCACCCCCTTCGGCACCCCATTCCCGCTGACCTTCTGCTCGTACATAGGTCTCGGCACGGCGCTGACCGGCGTCGGGGCCGCGACGGCATTATACGCGCCCGAGAAATTCCGCTTCTTGGCCCCGCCCACACGGGACACGTTCGTGTCGACCACCTTCAGCTTCTCCTGATCGACGGTGAACTGGATCGGCGCCGAAGCGGCCATGGTTCGGAGGTAGTACATCCCCGTCTTCAAGCCCAATTTCCACCCCGTGAAGTGCATGCTAGTGATCTTGCCCATGGTCGGCTCCTTCATGTGGATATTGAGGGACTGGGACTGGTCGATGAAGGCCCCCCGGTCGGCGGCCATCTGCACAATGTGCCGCTGGCTGATCTCCCACACCGTCTTATACAGCGTCTTGAGGTCGTCCGGGATGTTGGGGATGCGCTGGATCGAGCCCCCGTCGGCGATGATGCGGTTCTTCATGTTGTCGGACCAGAGGCCGCGCTCCACGAGGTCCTTGAGCAGCCAGGGGTTGACGACCTGGAATTCGCCGGCGAGGACGCGGCGGGAGTAGATGTTGCTCGTGTAGGGCTCGAAGCACTCGTTGAAGCCCATGATCTGCGAGGTCGAGGCTGTGGGCATGGGGGCCACCAGCAGGGAGTTGCGTACACCGTGCTGGGCGATCTTGGCCTTGAGAGTCTCCCAGTCCCACAGGTCGGTAGGCGTCACGCCCCACATGTCGTATTGCAGCTCGCCCTTCGAGACGGGAGAGCCTTCGTACGTCTCGTACGGGCCAAGCTTCTCGGCGATCTCGCAGGAGGACTCGAGCGCGGCATGGTAGATGGTCTCGAAGATCTGGATGTTGAGCTGCCGCGCCTCGGGGGAGTCGAAGGGCATGCGCAAAGCGAGGAACGCATCGGCGAGACCACTGACACCGAGACCGACGGGCCTGTGACGGAAGTTGCTCTTGCGTGCCTCGGGCACTGGGTAGTGGTTGATCTCGATGATCTTGTTGAGGTTGCGGGTGACGACCTTGACCACTTCGTGCAGCTTCTGAAAGTCGTACACCTCGTTCTGGATATCGACGTATGTCGGCAGAGCCAGAGACGCCAGGTTGCACACAGCCACCTCGTCCGGCGCGCAGTACTCCATGATCTCTGTGCAGAGGTTGGAGCTGCGGATGGTGCCGAGATTCTTCTGGTTGCTCTTCCGGTTGGCGGCATCCTTGTAGCACATGAAGGGGTTGCCGGTCTCCGTCTGCGCCTCGAGGATGGCGTACCACAGCTTCTGGGCGCGGATGGTGTCACGACCGCGACCCTCACGCTCGTACTGCTCGTACAACGCCTCGAACTCATCGCCATAGACGTCTGCAAGACCCGGGCACTCGTTCGGGCACATGAGTGTCCAGGTGCTGTTCTGCTCCACACGCTTCATGAACAAGTCCGGGATCCAGAGAGCGTAGAACAGATCGCGGGCGCGAACCTCCTCCTTGCCGTGGTTCTTCCGCAGGTCGAGGAAGGAGAAGACGTCGGCGTGCCACGGCTCGAGGTAGATGGCGAAAGCGCCCGGACGCTTGTTGCCGCCCTGGTCGACGTAGCGTGCAGTGTTGTTGTACACG
Organism: Friedmanniomyces simplex; assembly: GCA_005059865.1. NCBI lineage: Eukaryota > Fungi > Ascomycota > Dothideomycetes > Mycosphaerellales > Teratosphaeriaceae > Friedmanniomyces > Friedmanniomyces simplex. Next base: position 32,142 of record NAJQ01000049.1, read on the forward strand.
CGCAGCATAGGTACAAGCCCGTTGGACGTGCCGTTGGTCCCGCCGATGTAGGAGCCCGTAGCCCGGATGCGGTGCGCGTTGAGTCCAATACCGCCCGCGTTCTTGGAGATCATGGCGCAGATCTTGAGGGTGTCGTAGATGCCTTCGATGCTGTCCTCCTTCATGTCGATGAGGAAGCACGATGCCAGCTGAGCAGAGGGCGTCCCGGCCATGAACAGCGTGGGCGACGCGTGTGTGAAGTACTTGTTCGACATGAGGTTGTACGTCTCGATGGCCGCCTCAATGTCCTCGCCGTGGATGCCGACAGCAACACGCATGATCATGTGCTGTGGTCGCTCGGCCACCTTGCCGTCGGTGCGCAGCAGGTATGAGCGCTCGAGCGTCTTGAAGCCGAAATACTGGTAGTTGAAGTCGCGGTCATAGACGATGGCGCTATTTAGTTCATCGGCATGCTTCATGACTGTCTGATAGGTCTCCTCGGAGATCATGGGCGCCGGCTTCCGCGTCTTCGGGTTGATGTAGTTGTACAGGTCTGACACGACCATGGACCACTGCTTCTTCGTCTGCTTGTGGAGGTTGGAGACTGCGATGCGCGCGGCGAGGATGGCGTAGTCGGGGTGGGTGGTGGTCATGTATGCGGCGGTCTCGGCGGCCTGTCATACAACATCATCAGTATATCGCTCGTGTAAGACTGCCTCTTGCAAATGCACACACCAGATCATCGAGCTGAACGGTGGTGACGCCCTGGTAAACGCCAGCAATGACCTTCATGGTGATGGCGGCCGGGTCGACATGGTCCGGCTCGAGGCCATAACAGAGTCTCGACACGCGCGCTGTGATCTTGTCGAACTGCACCCGCTCCTTGCGGCCATCTGGAAAACGAATCAGCTGTGGTATGATGAAGGCGGTGGGGGTGACTCTGTGCAGGCAGCGGTGGCAATGGTTGCTCGCGGAGACCAGCACATGCCGCTGCCGTGCCACAATCGCCTTGGAAGGTGTACATACCGCGCTTGTAGACGTACATACTCGCCGGGGGCAGCGAGGTCTCGCCCTCGTGCTTGCGTGTGGTCGAGGTGGAGAGTCTGTCGATGGTTCGGTGATGGACAGGCGCTCAATCGAGTCTCATATACAGGATGGGGGAGTGAGGCAATGTCGATGTGAAGGCGGAGTGGATGGGTGGGTGTGAGTGGTGTGTGTTTGCAGATGCTCGAGCAAAGACAAAGCGGGCAAAGTGGCAGGCAGGAGTGTTGTGGGAGCGAGGGGAGACGCGACGTGTTGCTAGCGCGTAAAGTGCAAGCACGGACCCTCGCTGAGAAATCGAAGATCCGCCGCAAAATTCCTCTCCCCAGCATCAAATCAACATCACCTCCATCTTCTCACCTACTATTCTGCTCCGTTCGGCTCGGCCACCGCTGCGCTGGTGGTGGAGGTGGAAGTGTACTGGCAATTATGAGCACATCATATGCGCCTGACAGCATAGCCAGTCGCAGCAGGACGGGACAGCGAAGAAGATCACATCTCGAGATCCCCAGCAGCGTACATGCTCTCTCACCCTCCCCATCCCCCCTTCCCTTCCCCTTCCGGTGTATTAACATCAACATCTCCGAGACACACTATGGCTCAGAGATGGAAATGGCACTTTCGAAGACTCGGCGACCCCGACTCCCCCCACGGTCACGAGTTCAAATCTGTAGCCAAGAGCGAGCCCCAAAACGGTCTGCCAAGACCCATTCTCACTCGTGTTGCAGTCTCCGAGCCTGGCGATGAGGACGCTGCGTCTATTTGATGAGAGACATTCATGTACATCGACATACGAGCCCAAGATTGGGGGCTCCTACTTTGTGGTCTGAGCTCAAGAGAGTGTATTTAATGAATCATGCTGAGCCGGAGTAGGGCCACGACGGGGCAAAGGCTAGTATGTGTTGCTGCGAGTATTACATGGAAATCGGGTGGTGTGCGAGACGCCGAGCGCACCGTTGCAGCAGAAGTCCGTGGCAGCAACGAACGGGTAGCTTCATTAAGATAATCACATCTCGATATCACTCAATACAACCGCCAATCAACCAACCTTTCCGCCACACCACTGCACTATGGCCAATTCACTTCACCGTTCTCGAATGCCGACCGAGGCGGTACCCACCGTTAACACATTCCTCTGCAAGAAACGCCTGCGCAACTTCCGCCTATTCTGCCGCCAGGCCGAGCACGTAGCCTTCCACAGCTTCGCAGCCCGAGAAGTACACGCACCTCGACATCCACGACCGCGAACGAGTCGATCCGCCGTCTCGCCCAAGTCTTCGTGGACGGGGCACCGCACGCCTCGCCGCTTCCAGGAAGAACCTTGACCGTTTTCGATTTCCATGTATCTCAATGCAGCGCCTGGCTGTATACGGCAAAAGGCTTCGTAGCGACGAATTCTTGCCTCCACGACTCTTTCGCAAGGTCCGAAGCCGGGACCAGAGTGCACAGCTTCGATCCTTCATCGCCATCCCCCCTCCCGCGAGCTCTCGAGGAGCTGAAGGCGCAGAGAACAGCTCAGCTACGGCGTGTACGTGGCAATTTCCAGCGGCGTGCAATGACGTTGCTTCGTGACCACAGGAAGGCCCATTTCCGTACCGTCACGATGCCTGGCACCTCAAGCTGGGTCGCGGCTCAGCCGCCATGCTCCCTCCGCCTTGGCTGGCCTTACGAGCGCGCCGAGCTGCATATCGTGTTCAGCCTCGTAGGGTCTGATACCTCGGCGGTCACCACCTACCAGGACCGGGTAATATCAACCTTACCCGTCGGTCGGTTGCTTGATATTCCTCAGTATGTAAGTAAGTTATCACGGGTGAAGTATATAGAATGCATGTGAACAACACACACCCCAGCAATTCCTCCAAGCTTCTCCGTCCGGACCACTGTATCCTGTAGTACGGTCCAACTTACTACCTCTTCAAGGTGCTCAAATCGCCTCACTATAGGTCCTCTGCACAATATCCCTCGAAGTGACTCAACTGTCCCCCGGAATTGCACGGCCTGGGATAGCCGGGACGAGATACGATAGAAAGGACTGGCATTCGGGCGGCGAGAAGCCCATCCGCAAGTTCCGGGGGACGACTAGCTACGAGGCTGGTTCACCGGAGAAATGTCTGGTTTCTGGTCGATACGGTATGAGCGCGGGAGTTTGGCTGAAGGAGGGGGAGGGGGAGGGGGAGGCGCGAGGACAGGCACAAGGTGGGGCATGATATCCCCTGAGTGTGTAGAGGTATACTGGGAAGGTTGGTGGTCGTTCCGCTGATGTAGGGAGGGGGCGGGGCAGGCGGGTGAGGGTGGGGTTGATGGAGGGGTCTTGGCCATGAACAGTATATACAAGCGGTGCAAGTACCTGGCAGGAAACTGTGATGAGGGGAGGTTGGACGGCGAGATGGGTGGCTGTCTCTTCCGCCCCGCAGCGTGATAGTCTATCTCATGCACACATACACACGCACATAGTTACGTACATACGTACATAACTAGAAAGGCTCCAGCCCCCCGACAGCAACAAGCGCCATCGAGGAAAAAGACTGATGCCCTCCTCTTGCGCTCACGGACAGCAAAGTAGCCGCCGTAGCCATTCCTCGTGCCCCGTCGACGCCCCCGCCGAGCCTTGGCACGAGTCCAAATTCAAACATCTCCTCTGCTCTGCAGCTATCTCCGTATCAGCGAGGTGGCAACAGACACTCCGGGGGGGGGAATACAGGAGCACGGGGGCGCTTACTGTGTTGTCGGGATCGCCGCCGCTGCCACCACCACTGTCCCGTCCTGATCGTATCTCCGCGGTAGTGGGCTTGACAAATGGGCTACCGGGGGATCAAGGTACGGGAGCTTGCGAACCCCGTGCTGCTGCCGTCGAGATGGCCGGTCGCCATGCATGTTTCCGTCCTGATCGCATCTCCGCGGTAGTGAGCTTGTCGAATGGTTACCGGGGAACCAGGTACGGGAGCCTAAAGATCCCTGCTGCGCCGTGGAGATGGCCGGTCGCCACCCTCAATTCCGTCCTGGTCGTATCTCCGCGGTAGTGAGCTTGTCGAATGATTACCGGGGAACCAGGTACGGGAGCTTAAGATCCCTGCCTCTGCCGTCGAGATGCTGGTTGGTCGGGACGACGACGACGACGACAACCTGCCTCTCTAAGCCGACGAGGCGGCTACGCGCGCCCAAGACGCCGTCGTCTTGCAAATGCCGTTCGACGAGCGCTTGGACGGCAGCAC
>NAJQ01000049.1:36383-75238 GCA_005059865.1 Friedmanniomyces simplex
CCCCTTGCCCCCCCCCCCCCTCCTTTCGGCTCTCGAAGAGCTGAATATGCATGCAAAGGACAGCTCAGCTACAGCGTGTACGTGACAACTTCCAGCGGCGTGCAACGACGCTGCTTCGTGACCACAGGAGTGCCAATTTCCGTACTGTACAGGGTGCCTGGCACCTCAAGCTGGGTGCCGGCTCAGCCGCCATGCTCCCTCCGCCTTGCCTGGCCTTACGAGCGCCCCGAGCTGCATATCGTGTTCAGCCTCGTAGGGTCTGATACCTCGGCGATCTCCACCTATCAGGACAGGGTAATACCAGCCTGGCCGGTCTTTTGTGTGGCTTGATTTTCCTCGGCATGTAAGGAAATCATCACGGGTGAAGGTTATAGAAAGCATGGAAGCAATACACGCCCCAGCAATTCCTCCAAGCTTCTCCGTCCGGACCACTGTATATTGTAGTGTGGTTCAATATCCTACCTATTTCGCCCACCTTCAAGGTTCTCAAATCGCCTCACTATAGGTCCGCTGCACAATCTACGAAAGTAGCTCAACTCGCCCCGGAACTGCACGGCCTGGGATAGTGAGGACGAGATACGATAGAAAAGACTGGCATCCGGCCGGCGAGAAGCCCAGGCGCAAGTCCTGGGGGACGACTAGCTACGAGCGAGGTTGGTTCACTGGAGAAAAGTCCCGTTTCCTCGGGGACAATGGTATGAAACACGGAGGACGGAGGGGAGGAGGAATGAAGAGATGGGGTCAGGGGAAAGGATGAATCTTGTGAGTGTACAGCGATATTGCGGGGAGGTTGGAAGTACAGCTGGTGCACTTAGGGGGGCGGGAGCAGGCGGGATGGGATTGATTTTTTGCGGGGGAGGTGAGGGATGCCAGTGATACCAAGGGGCTGGGAAGTACTCGGGTGAGTGTCAACTAGGGGTGGAGGGGGGGGACGAGTGGTGAGGCCGTGACTGTATTGGGTCTACGACTGGGCAGCGACGTGCATACATACATACATACATACATACATACACACATACATATACACATACATACACACATACATATACACATACATACGCACATACATACGCACATAGTTACGTACATATAAACATAATTAGAAAGGCTCCAGCCCCCCGACTGCAACAAGCGCCATCGAGGAAAAAGACTGATGCCCTCCTCTTGCGCTCACGAACAGCAAAGTAGCCGCCGTAGCCATTCCTCGTGCCCCGTCGACGCCCCCGCCGAGCCTTGACACGAGTCCAAATGAAAAAATCTCCTCCGGTCTGCAGCTATCTCCGTGTCAGCGAGGTGGCAACAGACACTGGGGGGGGGCATACAGGAGCACGGGGGCACTTACTGTGTTGTCGGGATCGCCCCCGCGACCACCACCGTCCCGTCCTGATCGTATCTCCGCGGTAGTGAGCTTGACAAATGGCTACCGGGGGATCAAGGTACGGGAGCTTGCGAACCCCCTGCTGCTGCCGTCGAGATGGCCCGCGACCACCACCGTCCCGTCCTGATCGTATCTCCGCGGTAGTGAGCTTGACAAATGGCTACCGGGGGATCAAGGTACGGGAGCTTGCGAACCCCCTGCTGCTGCCGTCGAGATGGCCGGCCGCCACCCTCAATTCCGTCCTGGTCGTATCTCCGCGGTAGTGAGCTTGTCGAATGGGTTACCGGGGAACCAGGTACGGGAGCCTAAAGATCCCTGCCGTTGTCGTCGAGATGGTGTACGGACGACGACGACGACAACCTGCCTCTCTAAGCCGACGAGGCGGCTACGCGCGCCCAAGACGCCGTCGTCTTGCAAATGCCGTTCGACGAGCGCTTGGACGGCAGCACGTAGCGGCCGACGACGTTGTTGCTGATGCTGGCCAGCGGCATCGGGGTCATGTGGACGGGACCCGTCGCCACTCTGGGAGCAAACGGCTTGGCGGTCGCGGTCATCGCCTTGGCCACCTGCTGCTGGATCAGGGCCCTCTGCGCCGCCGTGAAGTTTGGCGAGGAAGGCGGCGGCGGCGGCGGCGGCGTGAGGATGCCGAGGTCGGCGAGGGTCCAGCTCTGGCTGCGGTGCAGCGGCATCATGGGTGTGGATCCGTTCGGGCCGTGCCAGGCTGAGATCGCCGTCTCGCGCTTGATCAACTTCTGGAGGAGCTGGTGAAGTTTGTTGATGGACGTCTGGTCGACGCACCTCGGGCCACCCCGCATGGCGGTCAGTTCAGTCGTCTTGATGGTGAACCAGGCAGGCGTGTTGATGTAGGTTTGCTTGATCATCTGCTGCTGGTTCTCCAGACGAAGAACGGTGGGGGCGCCCGAGTAGGTGGACTTGGCGTGCTCGATCGGGACGTAGAGCTGCTGCATGCGGGCGAGAGTAGCTCCGGACGGATACTTCGTCTCCAGTGTTGAATCCCCGAAGCTGGTCAGCTGGGCGCAGCAGGCGGTCTGGCCGTTGTTGAGAAGGCCAATGATGCAGACGGGATGGTTAACGGCCGCCGCACTGACCCAGGGCTGCAACGTCCGGTCAATGACTGCGCTGTTCGGCAGAAAGGCGATCAGACCGGGCCGGGCGTCAGCGACTTGCAGCTTCTTGGCGGCGGTGGCAGCTGCAGCCGGAGGAGATGGCTGTCTGTGGTTAGTCGGAGAGGATCGACGGGGCACACTCATCTTGACAGACGGGATGACAACCGCCTGAACAAAAAGAGTGCGTGAAGAGGAAAAAGGGGTGGTGTGTGAGGTGCTGGTAGAACTGGAGGTGTGTGAAGTTTGAATGTTCGAGCTCAGACAGAGATTGGTGGTCTCTGGAGAGCGCGAACTGAGAAGGGTATGAGAAGAAGGAAACGAGAGGAAACGAGAGAAACAACCCAGATATATATTGCTCGCCGTCTCGAATGTTTTTCGCTGGTAGAGTTCAGTGAGATTCTGGACGACATATCATAGGAGACGACGAGGTAAGCAAGTCGCCAGTGAGTGCAGTCAAGCTGTCATAGCTCCCAGCAGCTTTAGCTTCGTCCGAGCGAGGCAGCATGGCTTGCCCACCATCGATCGACCGGCGAGCTGAGAGAAGGAGGGCCGGGGGCGACTGTCGTCCATGGACGGCGACTATGATCCATCTCCAGTCTTGACATCTTGTTTCCATACAGCCATGGTGAAGCGCGTCGACAGTACGCGGCTATCAACAAACATCTCGTCGTCCGGACGTCACCATGTCGTAGCGCGTTTCCCAACAGACCAGACTGAATTTCGTGCGTCCCGTCCCGTGAGACCTCGGCTGAGTCCCGAGATCCCACACATACTCTTGCCCTCCAGTACCAATGGCCTCATATCAACAGGCACTGGGTCAGCAATGCCCTACATCTGGCCTCAGGTCACCTGTCCTTTCCTGGGGGGGGGACGGCAGGGAGCGCGGGATGCGGTTTCCGGCGATATGGGGATTTCAATATCGCTGCCAAAAACGCACGCGAACGTCCATAGCACCTGCATAGACACCAGGGTGTTCCTTCGAAGAGTATCGTTCTTCCTCACTGAGTGCGGATGCTCGGTATGCCTTCGAGTATTGCGGGTCTGCTTGGCTGATATGGCTTTCCCTCCGGTGGAGCAAGAGCTGCTGTGCCAAGACTGAGGGCACTTGGCCCACAGCGCGGCGTCCATGGTCCGCAGACACCACCATGGTTGGAATATAAATCCGACGTCGAAATTCAGTCCTGTCTCGTCCTGGGATAATTCCGTAGCAACTGCATTCTGCGATGGTGTGGAGGTATGCAGGCCGCAATACCATATAACCCAATCCACCATGCGCTTTTTACACCGTGCTGTTCGAACGATTCCATTTGTAGGGCTCCTGCCTCCATAGAATGTCGATTGAATAGACAAAGGCATGCGATGCCTAGAAGCTGAAGTCGGAAAGCACGCTCTGGCGCCTGCATCGGCCCGTTGCGGCAGGTACGGGGGTTTGTGGGGAATTGTTTCAGGGATTCGATCGCGACGAAAAACGCCATGGTGTCGTGCGTGAGATATACATCGAAAATACACTGTAAAAGGGACTCGTGAGCTCGAGGTGGGTATTGCGACCCTTTATGCAGCTGATAGAATGGCAGCAGTAGACTGTGAGCCCGGATGCGAGCGTGCCAAGTGAGGACAAAGGCGCGATTAGGCAGCCCCACAGCGAAATTCGAGGCTCGCACATTGTTCAAACAAATGGCGGCTCGCTCGAAGGCAGTTATAAGTCTAAATTGACGACAATCCTCTGCAACCATGAGCATCTGAGAATGAGAGTGAGCGTGCGATGGCGGGTCGGTTCGAATGGTATCAAGTGGATAGGTAGATTGTTCGGCAGGAAAAGTACATCCGTAGCGCTAGGGTATCATTACATGTAGGATGTAGAAGAAACGCTCCAACTCCGCGTCGCTCAAACCCCAAGGACTCGAGGTCGGCAAGTTGCGCCAACAGCCTGCTAATACGTGTTGTGGCTGCCCTTGCCACCGGTACCGTGCATGCGCCTCGTGCCGGCAGCCTGAAAGATCGATTAGCCACTTGCAATACCCGGGATAGATGAGGAAGTACACGCCTTAAGCCCAGGTTTACTCGTCAAGCTCCCCTTCAACTTCATCATCGCGCCGCTGACTTTGTCGCCAATACTCGGTTTCCGCTGATGATGATGGTGCGTCCCCGCCGCTCGCGTCGTATGGTTCGTCGTCGTGGGCGTATGCGTGGAAGCCAAGGGACCCCGGCCACCGTGACCGTGGTGCCCGAGGCCGTTGGGATGTGTCGTCGTCTTGTTAGTGCGGGTGTGCGTGCCAGTGATGGGGTTGGTGGAGTCGTGGGTGGTGACTTTGGCGGCGGGACGGTGGCGGAGGCGGGACATGAGGCCTGGTCTGGCGGTGGAGGCGGAGGTTGTGGTTGTGTGTGTGCGGGCCATTGTTGTATGGATGCGTGGCAGGATACGTGATGAGATGTGTTTTTGCTTGAGCTTTCAGTGTAGGATATGACATGGAGGAAGGAAGGAATGAGATGGCAGACCTGCGCTCCTTGCTATATACGGTCTCGCGAGTGCTCATCACTGCGACTTCCCCCTCACGAACACCTGACGTCGGTGTTGCCGGCAAAAACTTGGTATCCTCGCTTCAGCCTCATTTCCTCCAGATAGAGCGACGATAGTACGTCACTGCAGGTACGCGAAGCAGGCGTGAGCGCTGATAGTACCTTAGGATTCGCGACGTGCGCCCAGCAATCCTTCGATAGGCACAACGAAGGAATACGAGGGCGTTCCTTGGTAATTTTCCCATCGCGACCAAAGGGTGCGCGTGGTCCGGTGTTCTTGATGCTGCGGCGGCTCTCGGTTGTGCGGTCTTCCTTGTCCGCGAGGATCGCTTGGCTTGCGCCGATGATAACACTTTTCTTGGCGACGGTATCGACCATGATGCTCTCGTCACTCCAAGCAGTAGATGTGTAGACATGATGTATGGAAATGCGGACGCGATAGAAATACAGACGCTCAAGTTGCGGGTGCCAGCACGAGGCGGACCCAATCCGCGATGCGGACGTCATCGCCCGAATGTTCCATGTTGTCATCAACAGATCAGCCCACTACAACGAGGCTTCGTGGTAGCTTCTACATGAGCGGGAACTTCTGGGAGTGAAGAAGAAGAGCATACCGAACCTCGCATTGCCGGAACCATGGCGTTCCTCCTCAACCTACCCACGCTCCTCCCAGGCTGGTACCCGCCGTCGCGCGAGAACTGGGAACTCATCTCCTTCGCCTGGCAATTCTTCCCCCTCGTACGCGCAGCGCCCCCTCCTCCCCAAAAGGAAACACCGCAGTCACCATACTAACACAGATCCCCCAGTTCACCGCGGCCCAATGGTTCACAAACTTCTACCCCCAAGGCAAAACCTCCATCGAATCCCGCTTCAACCTCCCCGGCAAATGGGCCTGGTTCCTCATGGAGATCCCCGGCATGCTCACAGTCCTGTACTGCATGCTCACCATCCCCGCCACCCTCGGCCTCTCCAGCCCCCAGACCTTGCCCTGGGGAAACTGGGCCATGGCCTTCGTCTACACAGTCCACTACATCTACCGCGCCATCCTCTCCCCCTTACTCCTGAACCCCAGCATGTCCCCCATCCACCCCTTCGTCTTCCTCTCCGCCTTCGCCTGGCAAGTCATCAACGGCCTCTCCCTCGGCGGCTGGCTAGGCGGCTACGGCCCCACCACCGTACACGACTGGGCGGGGCGGCTGTACTGGATGGAAATCGGCCTGGTCATCTGGGGCTGGAGTTTCCTCGGCAACGTCTTCCACGACGACGACCTCCGCGAGATCCGACGGAGCGCGCTGCGGCGGCAGCGGAAGAAAGCAGAAGAGGACAATAAACCCGTCGAGGGGGTGAAGAAGCTGTACATGATGCCGAAGAATGGGCTGTTCCACTATATCCTCTACCCGCACTACTTCTGCGAGTGGCTGGAGTGGGCCGGGTTCTGGATGGTGGGGGGGCTGGGGTGCGTGCCGGCGCGGAGTTTCCTGCTGAATGAGATCTCCACCATGCTGCCACGGGCGCTGCAGGGGCGGGAGTGGTACGTGGAGAAGTTTGGGAAGGAGAGGGTGGGGAATCGGAAGGCGGTGATACCTGGGTTGCTGTGATTGCGGGAAGGAAGGGGACGAGACGGCTTGGTGGGTTGATGGCGCGGGTTTGCTGGTTTACAGTACAGGATGGTACGCACAAATGAATGTATGCATGCCTTCTTGACGACGTATGCAGTATGGAGACATGATTCTGCGAGGCACATCACCGCGCACACGAAGGAAGCCAATGCTCTTCAACCTCTGAGTTCCCAGGTGCAGGCGGACGAATTAGCGACCCCATTATCCAGTGACTTTGCGCATCGTCTTGAGTCTTGCTGTTCGCTCTCGATCCACTGCGCTTACATACATAGGCGACGATTGCGGGAGCAACATGCCCTCACTCCGCAGACAGATCTCGCGGCATCTTCGAGAACAATACGCAGCCCACAAAGGCGCAGGTGACAAAACTTATTTCCGTAACTGAATTTCCCAGCACGTAAAAAAGGAAGCCGGGCAATCCTGTTCTGTGCTCGTGATGCACGCGATAGCTTTACGGTGCCTATGTGATACATGTATACATCTATCGTACATGCGACGTCATCCCCTCAATCCACGCCCGCTCGCCCAATGCAACTCCTCTGCCTTCAACGCGGAGTAAATCAGGTAGCTACATTAACTTTGGTGTATATACCACTCCCGGCCACCTCGCCCCCTTCCTCCCCACCAGCGACCTGCTTCTGCTTCAGCTTCAGCTTCTGCTTCGTGTAAAGGTCCTCACAAAAACCCCAACCCACCCCCCACCCCTCCCTCCTCCTCCTCCTCCTCCTCCTCCTCCTCCTCCTGCTGGCCCAGCAGCTGCAAGTCCAAACACCCATCATTCTGCGCCAGCTGCTCGAGCAAGCTGAGAAACGGATCCTTATCCATGGGGTCCGTGTGCGCGCTCTCGGCGCTCTGGCTGAAACCGCTGGGGGTCTGGTGGTCGAAGGTCATGGTGGTGGTGGGGTGATGATGGCCGCTGCCGGCGCCGCCGCAGTAGTAGTATTGGTCGTTGGGGAGGCTGCCGTTGGGTAGGCTGCTGTTGGGGAGAGCGGTGGTGGGGTGGGCGGTGGTGGTGGTGGTGGTGGTGTTGTTGTTGTTGTCGCCGTTGGGGTTTGGGGTTGGATTCGGCATGGAGAGGGTGTGAGGTCCGGGCATGGGGCTGAAGTTGAAGGAAGGGGAGAAAGCGGAGTGCGAGAAGGTCTGGGTTTGTTGGAGGTGGTTGTTGGAGGCTGCTTGCTCGTTCGGTAGTGCATCGTACTCCCCATTTTGGAGTTGTAATGGTGGTGGCTGCTGTTGGTGATGCTGCTGCTGCTGATGTTGCTGCTGCTGATGCTGCTGCTGCGGTACCTCCTGATATGACACCTGATGATGCTGCTGCTGCACCTCATGCGACGTCCGCCGATCCAAAGCCAGACCACTCGATGCGCCGCCCATGGAATTTGAGAAAGGCACCGACCCATTCGTCGTCCGTCGCCGCTTCGGCTTCCTGGCCAAGGAAGAAGGTAATTGGTTCTGGGTCATATACTGTGTCGGCACCGCGGGCTGGAACGGCGTTTGCATTTCGGGCGCGGGCTGGCTCATCCACACGTCCAGCGAGCCGTCGTTGTAGGCTGAGAGGGAGTCCCTCATGGCGTCGACGTCGACGTCGGTGAACGAGACGTGGGCACCGTCGATGTAGAAGCCTGGGTAGCGGTCGAAGAAGTCTTCCATTTGGAAGACGGGCGAGAAGCGTATGGGGTTCGTGGCCAGAGATTTCACCAGCTGGGAGTGGCTCGTATAGACCGTTTGCAAGGTCTGTCGAGATGAAAAAGTTAGCATTTGCTTAGCACGAGTGTGTCCCAGTCGCATACGTACCTCACGCTGATGCTGTACCCCAGCCCAAACAAAACACAGATCATGCAGTTGAGCCATTTCCCGGGATAGGAAGGCGGCGCTATGACTGAAGACATCACCTTCCCGCAACGACATATAATGCGCTCCATGGACGTGGATGATCCCAGCCGTGCAGATACAATACCCGACAAACGAGGGCCAATCGATGATCGAGGTACCTTTCCCGATATCGACCAGCTCGGCGATCGCGTTCGCGTGTAAGAAGCAGAGGTTGGTCGCCTCGATCTGCCACGACTGATGCTGGCCGGTCCCGGTAAGCTCCGCCAAGTCCACCGGCAAGAAGGGGCGGTAGATCAGGCAGTGGATGAGATGGTAGATCAACTTGCTCAGGACCAAGGTCGAACTATCCGGTTGTCCGAACAGGGCCTCGAGAGACGTGAAAGAGTCATGCGTGGTCGTGGCCCAGTAGTCCAGGTCCGACCTGATCCGTGACAATGTCGACTGCGCGTGCCAGGGGAAGTGGGAATCGCCTTTCACGCCGCCTCCGGCCAGATACCGGTTCGTCACGCCCAGCACCCGGACGATCTCCACGAGCATCGCACCGCTGCCTTGCCCGGCGCTGGCCACACCCGCGGCGTATGGCAAGCTGGACCCGTTCGAGAAGTAATTCCCGTCCATCCACATCCGGGCGCCAGGGGGCAGCCAGGCGGGCAAGCGCAAGCAGATGGACTCGTCGGAAATGAGCGAGGGCCGCCGGGACCCGGAGACGGTGAAGCGATCCATCAGGTAGCAGCTCCAGAACAGCTTCCGTCTGCCCTCTCGCTCGGAGGGAGCGATGCGCAGCTGCTGTGGTAGCTCGCGGTGCAAGCTGAGGGCGAAGGCCATACTGATGGCGTGGGTGAGGAGCATATACGACTTCTTCCCCCTGCCGGCCTGGAAGTTGGCCATGGCCAGGAGAAGCAGGGCCTGCAGGTGTTCGATGCTGGGCTCGTCGACGTCGATCTCCGCGCGCGACTGCATGCCGTACTCCTGGCTGTATCGCATGGCTGCGGCGTGGCCGCCGCAGAGGTGAGAGGCATATCGGATGACGACCGCGTAGATGGCATTGGAGAGGAAGCGAGGGAGGCTGCCGTCGCGGAGTCTCTGACGGGTCGCCGCTTCGTCGAGGATGTAGAATGGGTGGCCGTGGACCCGTGTGAAGTAGGTATCGAGTAGGGCATCGGCGAAAAGGGTTGGCTCCAGAGGTTGCACAGCAGGCTGCGCAGGGAGCAGGCGACCTTGTTCATGCTCTTGCGGGACTTCGACCGCCATAGGCGGTGGTGGCCTCACCGCCTCTTGACCCTCCCCTTCCGTCTCGTCCGCGGCAGGCGCGAAGCTCGTGGCCACGCATTCCGCATCCTCGGGCGCATCCGACTTCTTCTCGTCCTTCAACCGCTTCTCCAGCCCATTCACTCGCTTCAGGAGAGCTTCCAGCACATCCGTCTTCGGCCCCCGCTTCTTCGGTATGGCGTCTGGGGGTGCCTTTCGTCAGCCATGTCGCCCACACCCAACAAACACCCAGCACCACTCCACTGTCGGAGGTGGTTGTCTCATCGTAGGCGTGAGAGTGACCTACCATACACGCAGGCGCAATTGAAGACCTGGCAAGCCTCGCAGGTCGGCCGGAGCCTATTACACTTGATCTTCACGCTCTGGTTAGCCCGCACACACACACACACAACACACACATGGCCCATTTGCCACCCTCGCCGTAGTGCTCGCCCACCTTGCGCTTGCGACAGCTCTTGCAGTTCATGGCCTCCTTGGGCTCATTGTTGCTGGGCCGCCGGACCGGCAGGCGGTCAATGCCAATCTGCGGGCGGGACAGCATGGCGAATTGGTCGCCGGACCCAGCTGCCATAGCTGGCGTCGCCATGTCAGGGCATCGCTATGCGGAGCTGTGGGCCAAGTAGTGGACTTGACGTTCGTCGGCTGGTGGGACTCCAACAGGTGCAACAGTAGTAGTAGTGATGATACCGCACGACAAGTGGAAGTGGTCATCAGAGGCGAGTCGCGAGAAGCTGGCTCACAGTCACATCAATCACCTCGCAGGGCAGATGCCGGCAGAGCTGTGGAGCCGGGCGGTGGCCGCATGGTGTACGTGCGCTCGTTAGAGTTTCGACATGGCGGGCGGAAGTGAGGGGAGAAGTGCAGGGTACCTGTACCTCGTCCTAACGGGTAAGGATGCGCTTGCACTCCATGCAGGTGCGAGAGAAGCATGGAATTGGATAAAAGGGTGGACCAAGGGAAGCGGAGTCGGCTCGTCGAACTGGTCGGACTGGTCGATTCAGAGTGTCCTGTTGACCGCCTTGGTGATCGTTACATGTATACTGTATACCTGTCTACTGTCCTGTACTGTACCGCTGCGGGCTCGACGGGGCAGCCTCCTCCGTGTGTCGCCTAATAATCTGGCACGCAGAGACATATACCCGCGGGTGACATGGTCGTGTGGTCATCAGCAGTGGCAGTACCTCAGTGGTCTGGAAGCAGGCTGATCGAAAATGGTGAAGAAGCTCCAGTCCAGTCTTCATCATATAAACGAGGTCATGGTCATCCCCCTGACGAGCCGCGGTGGACATGGGGGGCGAAGCGTACCTGTGGGTACCGGCGTAACCCCGTTCAGCAAGCATATCAGCCAAGCACCTGCACTTTAAGGTAGCAAGCGATGTTTGATGAGCCGGAGCGCTTCTGGAAGGGCTAAAAGCTCGAGTCGAGTCGTTCGGGTTAGATGAGGGGGATGAGACAGCCTTGGAAGTTCCCCAGAATGAGACGCACGAGAAGCGTGCGATAAAGTTCACACCGACGGGCACGTGGATGACTACCCAAGACTTAGGATGACAGACTCCTGCCGGATGCGAACCGGAGGGTTACAGTTCTACATACACGATGAAGGACGCACGTTTAGAGAGTTGCAGAGGAGCTGTACAGCAATAACGCCGTGAGAGCCGGAAACTTATATTGTGGAAGCACCACCGTAGTGGCTGGGAGCACACATAATAACTACGTAGGAAAGGACCACATCAAACCCTCAGCGCCATTCCCCTTCTGAACATCCCCATCCCCTTTCCGCCACAAAATCTTCTCCCACACTCATCCCACCTTTCGTCACCACAAAGAGGACGGGTCATGTAACCCCCGCTCAGCCATACAAACTGCGGCCAGCAGCGAGCCTCACAAAGTCCTGCCACCCACAAAGAAACTCCACGTCAGTGACTGCCTCAGCAAATAAATCCAAGCGAATTGGGGGGTCGACTCACGAAAGGCACATTCTGCCCCACCAGCAACCGCAGCGTCTCCACCGTCGTCCACGCATTCACATCCGCCACCCCGTACGCCGTCCACCCCAGCGCCGCGGCGTTGGCCACCGAGTCCCCCTTGCCGCCATCCTCGCACTTCCCGCGAGAGCCATTGGCGGAGAGATCCACAAACACCTTCTCCAGCCGTAGCGCGGGCTTCGTCACGCCGCCGCTGGTGCTACTGCTACTATAATGTTTCAGCAGCGGCGAAACCACAAACGACTTCTCCCCCGGCAACGCGGAGATGACGACAAAGGGCTGCTCGATCCGCTTCATATCCTCGATCCCGCGGAACTGCTGGATATTCGCCGCCACCGAGCTCCGGGCTTTAAAGCCGATGGTGTAGATGGGCCCGATGTCCAGACTCGTGAGGGCGTAGATGGCGGCGGCGGCCTGGGCCTCGTGGCTGGCGAGCACGAGGGCGGCCTGGCCGGCGTAGGCCGAGGGGACGAACTCGCGGGTCAGGGTCGCGCGGATGCCCTTCCAGGTCGCGTTGTCGCCCACGAGCAGTTTGCCGCCGGGGGTGTTGTGGGCGACGACGGTGTCGATCTGGCCGATGGCCGTGGCGGCGTTGGAGAGGCGGGGGAGGTAGGGCGCGGTGGCTGCGAGGGGCGGGTTGATGTGCGCGCCGCCGAAGGTGGGGCGGCTCACGTAGCGCTCGATGGAGCCTTGGGAGGAGCGCTCGATGCAGAGGAGCTGGTGCGGCAGGCTCAGCTCGTTCAGGCACTTCTCGAAGAACATGGCCTGTCCGTTCTGCCGCACGTTGCCGATGGCGTACAGGTCCAGCTTGGGCATCTGGCCCATCGAGTGCAGCATCGAGTTGATCTCGGCCGCGCTGAGCTGTCCGGGAGCTGCGATCATCGGCAGGAGCGGATGCGTGATCGGACTGAAGGATTTGTTCAACGTCCGGGAGAGCTGTCCCACGGGTCCCATGTTCAGGCCGGAAAGCGGGGGATGCGCGAACGTGGTCTGGATGATGGACCGGAAGTACTCCAGCTCGTAGTTCTCCTCCGTGGTGTTGACCAGGGCAATCATCTTCACGATATCGCCATGGATCGCTCCCTGCTTGAACAGCTGCTGCGCCTCCGCGGACGACCACTTGAACCTGCCCGAGAAATCATGCCAGGCGGAGATGATGCGGCTGCTGCCCTTTTCCGCCGCCAGCTGGGCCCGGATCTCTTCCGGCAGCCACAGCTCCACGTCAATGTACTCGCATCCCCATTGCATGGCTTTGCGTAGGTACTTGTAGAACAGCATCGGATCCTCCATCGGGAAGCGGCCGTTCTCTCGGGTACACCTCGTGGTGAAGATGATGGGCAGCTCCGTGCGCTGTCTCAGCAACATCACCTGCTCGCCCACATACTTGATGCTCGGAACAGCGGGTTTCGGTTGACCCGCTTCAGGCTCCTGGTTGAAAACACTCAGGTCAGCATACTCCTCACGCCACAAGCCAGCACCGCGACCTCACGACACGACTCTCGACACACACACACACACACTCACCTGAAGCAGATCGACACGGAGCTCAACAGAATCAGCGCCGACGGACATAATATCAAGGTTCGGCAGCGCGGCGCGTATGTCTGGGAACGTGGTCGACAGCAACGTAGTCCTCGCCTTCTTCTTCAAATCATCATGCGGCTTGATCTGCCCCAGCACAAAGCTCATGAAGCGCGCGACATCCCGCCGCACATATTGCTTCTGCGTGTAAAGATACTCATACTCGCACACCGCGGCCAGCTCCTCGTCCCGCAGATCCTGCAGATCGATGCAGTGGGTGGTAACGACTGTGCGTTTGATCCTGCGAACATCCTCCGGCGTCGCGATCCGACTGTTGTCCAACCCAACCACGGCACTGTCCGGCTGGCCCCCAGCACCCTCCACGGTCTCGGCGACGACGTACTTCTGTCCCAGGACGTCCGCGATGATGCGGACGATGTCTTGCTGGTCCCGGTCGTAGAGGATGAGCAGCCGCGGAGTCTGATGGATGATGTCTCCAATGTTCATTTTGGTCATCGCAGCAGGGACAGGACTGGTAACCTGCTTGCCCACTGCCATGCCCTGTGGATTGAAGGTGATTTTGTTGGCTTTTTTTGACTCCGCGACCGCTGTCACCGAATTGAGATGTCGTGCGCGCCGTGGCCCAGGTGAGTGCTGTGGGAGGCCCGGACTTGCTGTGCTTGGGACAGCCAGTCACACATTGCTGGGTGTCTCCCTGTCGTCGAGGCTGCTTCCACGCAGCAGCAGGTGGGAGAGGTGGTGGCTGCGCGGGTCGGCGGGTACCAGGCCGCCGCTCTTATATACGGGCGAGGTGTCCTAGGCGTGTCGAGATATGGATCTCGGCATTGCGATGGCACGAGATAAGGGATAGGTGTTCAGTCACAGACTCCAGAGCCCGTCGGGCTCTGCGTAGAGTACCTCCGTAGTACGTACAACTTTCAGGCGCGTTCCGCTCGTGACGGGGTCCTTCCGCCGCTGCAGGTTCGCTCGCAGTGGACCGCGGTGGGCGCATCGCCGCCACGGCTATGATGTAAATGCAGATTTTAGGCTGGCGGAGCGAGGGAAGATTTATCCGTCACCCTCTTTCCAGCCCGGGCGAGCTGATCGCCGCCGTGGCTTTCCCAGATCAGCGGGCGGTCTTCGACCGATCGGGAGTCCGTGGCGGAATATCTTCTTTCCTCGAATGAGACGAGGCAGGATGAAAGCCTCGCGGGCGTCCGGATGGATGGCACGTGGATGATTGCGCGACCGCTTCCGATGTGGGGTCCGGTATTTCACGAGTCGCTGGATAAAGAGGAGATGAAAACATGTGCCGTGCCGTTCCTGCATCGCCGACAAGATCAATAACGTCGTGGGTGTCGGCACTTCCAAAACCTCACGCAGGTCAAGACAGTGATCAACAACGGCGGAGACGCACGGGATCCCGGCAACGACGTGGATTTCGGCAACGCGGTGGTATTGAAGAAATCCTCGTCGCAATATTAATGCAGGCACGCACGAAGTACATGTAGGAAGCGGGACACGCACCTCACCTGCTGCTCTACGGAGGTATTTTGGCCACGTGCGTCGTATGGAGGCAGGTACGACTTTCCATGTCCGACGGGAACGAGCCGGAGTACAAGAGTCATGGTCTGCCCACGAGCGAAACGTCGACCGCCAATGAAGGAGGAACGTGAGGCTCATATCCTGAAGCGTGCCAGCAACAGTCTACAGAAGAAGAAGCTCGCTTCCTCGGGCAATGACGCCTGTGATATCAACCAAGTCGGAACTCTTCACCGACACGTATAAGTACCTTGTGGCCCAGAGACTACCATGGTTCAGCATATAGATACAAACTAGTGCGTATCCAAATATGTACGCCTCAGCTCTTGCCCTGTTCGTAACCGGCGCTCTCGCGCAGTTCAACCCTCTACACCATCTTGGCGGCAACAGTCCGTACTTCCCAGGACCCAACGTCTTTGGGATCTCGCCAGATCCTCCGCCGGGCTGCACAGTAGACCAAGCGGCATTCACCTCTCGTCATGGCTCCAGGTATCCGGATCCGTCGGCGTACTACCAGTGGACGAACCTGAGTGCAAAGGTGTGCCTTCCCAATGCGGCCGACTTACCGTATATCGCTAATTCGTCCTTAGATACATGCACAATCATTCAGCACCAATGCTTCCGAGTTCGACTTCCTGCAGTCATGGCAGCCTGTTCTTCGCGATCCTGCGCCAGAGATTTCCGAACTGTCTCTAGGTGGCTATAAGGAGCTGTAAGTCTTCCGAGCATACGATATGCGTGATCAGGGTTGTGTTCCACTGCTGACTCTCCCGCCCACATTGCAGGTACGACATGGGCATAGACTACCGCTGGAACTACCCCGATTTCTACAAAGAAAACACCCCTTACGTCCTCTGGGCGAACCGCTATCAAGACAGCGTCTTCCGGGTGGTAGACTCCGCCCGACTGTTCGCTCGGGGCTATCTCGGACCCAACGCCACCGTCGACGGCAGCGTCTACGTCCTGAACAACACCGACCCGCGCTCCATCGCCAACTCGCTAGCTCCCTCTGACCTGTGTGCCAACTACGACGATGACAGCGGAGGCGCTAACGCCACGACATGGGCCGACATCTACGTCCCCCCCATCGTCTCCCGCGTCAACAGCCTCCTCAGCGGCCTGCAATTCAACAGCTCCGACGTCACGCAATTCCCAGTACTCTGCGGCTTCGAAACGCAAATCACCGGCCGCCGAAGCCCGTGGTGCGACACCCTGACCCAGCAGGAAATCCTCCAATACGAATACGCGCAAGACATCCGCTACTGGTACGGCACCGGTCTCGGCACCCAGCTAGAGAAGAACCTCATGCTCCCCTTCCTCACAGCACTCATCCAGCGCTTCATCGACGGGCCCAACGCAACCTACAACACCACCACCAGCAACACCACCACCCCGCCCTTCCACCCAAACCCACTCATAGCAACCTTCACCAACGACGGCCAAATCAACCAACTCGCCGCCGCCATCGGCGTCTTCGACGCTCAACCCCAACTCCCCGCGACCCACATCCCCGCGAACCGGACCTACAAATCCAGCCACTTCGTCCCCATGCGCGGGACCATCGGCTTCGAGCGCCTGAACTGCGGCTACCAAGGCCTGCACATGCGGATCAAACTCGACGACCAAGTCTACCCCGTCCCGGCCTGCCAGCAAGGGCCCGGGAGGAGTTGTCCGCTGGAGCAGTACCGGGGGATTGTGGCCGGGAAGAGTGCGGCGGCGGGGGATTTCGAGGTGGAGTGCGGGATTGCGAATACGAGTTTGGTGCCTGTGGGGCAGGATAAGACGACGTTTTTGACGGATTTGGGGTTGGCGTGGGAGTATGTTGTTAGGCCTTGATTTTGAGGTGGGTGTCGTTCTTAGAGCAACGCATGTACGTGATTAGTAGAGAGTGAGTTGGGTAAAGTATCTTGGACTATCCAATCTCACGGATGTAGACGACCACACTGACTTGACTTAGTAGAGGGTGCAAGACGTAGCACGGTCATGTTCCAGCCCCCGTGTCAATAGTCTCCCTTACAGCAGTCGGGAAAGCGGAAACCCATTGATGAACGAGTGGAAGTGGGACAGGACTCTGATATTAATATACACAGCTATCAACAAACAGAGGAAAAAAGACAGACCACCAACCGCGCCAACCGCACCCTCCTCCTCCCCCTCTAACCTGACTCCTGCCCCGCTCAGCCAGGAGAGAGAGAGACACGGAAACCCATGATCCACGAAGCGAGTGCGCTAGCAACAAAACACAAAACGGAAAAGCAAGCCTTTCAAAACTGAAAACACAGCTAGCAAGCCTCGCAGGTCCCAGCAGACCTGGAGAAGGTATCGAAGGGGGGCGCAATCAAGCACAAAGCAAAACGGATCGCCGAATTCCAAAGTCTCTGTACAAGGCAAGTGGCGCATGGTCTGGGCCAGAGGTACTGTGTTTGCATATGCACCAGTGCTACGCTGAATCGTCAAAATCGTGAGAAAGAACGCACGGCTTGTGTTGGTTGTTGGCGCGGGGTCTTCGGACTCCTCGAGTCGTGCCCGGGGGGACGTTTATTCTCTATGACCAGTAGCCCGACGGCGCAGCGTAACCCGTCGGCGCGGCCGGCGAGTTGGAAGCGCTGTACGCCGAGTACGGCGCTGGCGCGGTGCCGGTGCTGACGGGGGCCACGGGGAAGCCCGAGGAGCTGTAGCCCGTTGGCTTGGGCTTGTGGATGGTGATGAAGCCCGTGCTGAGCCAGGTGCTGGAGGCGGCGACGCCGCTGCCGCTTGGGTAGCCGCTGGTCGGGTAGTAAGCGACGGCGCTGGACTGGATGGGCGACACGACGGCGCCGGTGGAGGTGGTCTGTCCGACGGTGACGGTGATGGTCTCCTTCTCGGTGACGGTCACGGTTGAGCCGGGCGCGCAGCTGCCGGAGGCAGCCGAGGCGGAGGCGTAGCCGGCTTGGCTTGCGCCGTACGCACCGGTGGGACCGGCGGCAGTTCCGCTGGAGACTGGGAAGACGGTGACGTAGTTCGTAACGGTGGAGGTGGAGTGCAGAGTTTCGGTGCCGGTGGACTGGCTGACCGCCGATGAGGGAGCAGAGCCGGTAGGCGCTGCACTGTAGCGAGTCGGGGCGCTACCAGAGGCTCCATTGGCTGAGCGGGTAAGGTAGAGAGTCTGTGGTCTCATTAGTATCTTCATAACCTGGCGGCATGGAGAATGCTTACAGAAGTCAGGTACTCCGTGGAGGTGGAGTGGAGAGTGGTCGTCACGACGGTAGCCGACGAGCCGTGCCCGAGTGTGTAGGTCAGGGTGGTGTTGCTGACCACCGTCGAGTAGCTAGCCGGGCTTGAACCAGTCCCCACCGGACCAGCCGGCGAGGAGCTGGAGCTGGCAGAGCCCGGGGCGTAGCCAGCCGGGGCAGTGGGAGAACCTGACGACGCGCTGGAAGACACTGGGGCGATGGGGCTGCTCGCGGAGCTGGAGCTGCTGCCGTAGGAGCCTGGCACATAGCCGGAGGGAGCTGGAGCGTAGCCAGACGGGGCCGGTGCGTAGCTGCTCGCGGTGTACCCAGTGCTAATAGGAGCGACAGGCGAAGAAGACGAGGAGCTGCTCGAAGAGCCCGGCGCGTAACCAGACGGGGCAGGTGCGTAGCTGCTTGGCGAGTAGCCGGTGCTAATGGGCGCCACAGGCGAGGACGAGGAGCTGCTGCTGCTGGAAGAAGAGCCGGGAGCGTAGCCAGACGGAGCTGGTGCGTAGCTGCTGCTCGGGGTGTAGCCAGACGGCGCAAAGCTGAATGATGACGGCGTGTACGGGATCGAGGTGTACGCGGACGGCGCCGAAGCGGAGCTTGACGACGAGGTGGTGACGGGTGCTACTTCCGAGGAGCTGGAGGAGGAGCTTGATGAGGAAGCGCTGGAAGAGCTGCTGGATGAAGATGCGCTCAAGCTCGAGGACGCGGTCGTGATTGGCGCCGGGCTGTAGCTGTAGCCCGTAGGCGTGTAGGCAACAGGCGATACGAGCGAGGAACTCGAAGCGGTCGCGGAGTAGCTGGCCAAGATGGCGCTGGAGGCCGAGCTGGCCTCCTCGTAGGGGCAGACAGTCGTCGAGATGGTGACGGTATCCGTCACCACAATCTCGCTCGAGCTGCTGGTGACCGTGTAGGTCGTCGGGAGCGCGACGGTGAGGGTCGTCAGGCTGCTGCTGCTGTTGTACGCTGCCTGCGCATTGGCGGCCACCACAAGGGCACCCGCGACCGCGAGCTTGTTGAAGGTCTGCATTCTGTCTCGTGGTTTGCGATAGTGATGCGATGGGTTAGGTTGATATTGCTGGTTTGGCTGTAGAATGGAGTCTGGGGGGAGTCAATCCACGTAAAAGCGAGCAACAAACAAATGAGTGACTGGGGTTTTCAATGAGTGGAAGTGTCTGCGAGAGACGAGAGTAGCGACAGAAAGATTCAAACGACGACGGTGTGTTGTCGCGAGAAACTTGAGTGAAGCCTTGATGGAAGGGGAGGGACAGCGAAACCGGATCCACACCTGGGGGGAGACGGCGAACAAAAGAAGGTTGCCCTCAGCGGCTCAGCCTGTTGCCCCCCTGGTGGCCTCTGCGGCGCCATGTCCAACTGCAATTTGGCGTCAGCGAAGTCAATCTGCGCTACAATCTCCGCTGATTGGCTTGTTCCTGCATACGAATCGCCAAGCGGCGCTGACCGCCGCCCCTGACTAAACCGTCTCAGTGGGTCAGGTTGGCTTTGGGACGCAGCGTCCCGGCGCCGGCGCAGGTACAAGACACGTTAGGCCCACAGGACCCTGCGAGGCACCGCGTGCGCTTTGTTGGCCGACAGTCACACCGGCGAATTGTCTGGTTCACATCTCACGCTGCGTTTGCCGCCATGTGTCCCACCGCTCGTGCCAGTCCCGACGAACGTGAGGTGTGTGGTGAGTGAGTGGTGCAGGGGTAGGTCAGACACAGGTTGCCACCGCCGCCGCCGCCGGTGACTGCCGAGCGAGTCTGGGGGTGGACCGGGAGGCCGATGGGCAAGCCGAATTTGCCAGCGCGTATACAGCCGGCTCCGCAATAGAGAGGCCGTCAATTTCGCCTGCTCAACGCCCTAGCAAAACGTCGCGTGTGTTCATGTTCCTTTATTACGAAGTGACATCCAAACGCGTGACGCGGCCGGGCGATCCGTCGGTCGCAATCATAATTCGTGAAGCCGGAAGCGGTCTCATGCGTGGCATCGCTGCATCAACGAGCGGTCGTGAAACAGCACATGCAAGCATCGGAAGCGCGCAAGACCACGTTTTCCCTGTCGCAGAAAACTCCGTCCTCGACTCGTCGCAACACATGCGCTCATCATCTTCGCCGTTCTCGTGGACACCCGGCGGCGACGCGTAATGATAATAACCATAAACCAACCAGCGCTTGGCTTGAGAACGTGGCTGCGGATGTGGATGCGGAGAGGTTTCACGTAGACACAAAAGTCTTGAAGCACAGGACACACGGCGATGGTCCGGGCGGCAACTTCCTCCCCCCCACAATCGCGTCTTAATTGGGAATCTGCGAAGACATTAACCGTACGCCACGATGGTGCTTGTTGCGGTTTGACTTCAGATGCTTTTGGGTGAGTCGTGACGAGGCGGCAGAATCTTGCTATATAAGTACTATATGAGCACGAAGTCGTGTTTGCCATTCCCGTGCCGCAAAATGAGTTGGGGGGGGGGGTTACAGGCTATATTGTTGAGTTGAGGCGCCAACACACTTCAGATAGTAGCTGTATGCAGCACTCGACTCTTCTATGAGAGGAAAACACCGCAAGTGAACGATTGCGCCATGTAAAGCACAACAGTCCATCTCGAACTGCCCGCCATAGTCCCACCCTTCAGCCCCAAGCATCCCCCCAACCATCATCCTCGTCCTCCTTCGCCGGCGCAGCAGTCTTGCTCACCACAGGCTTGCTCGGCACAACACTCTTCCTCGCAGGCGCCACAGCAGCCTTCGCCACCGTAGCAGACGAACCCTTCTTCGCCGCCAGCCCCTTCGGCAACGGCCGCTTACTCGCCTGCTTGGCCGCCGCCTGCGCATTCAACCACCCTTCGAAGTCCGGCTCGCCGCCATCA
Source organism: Friedmanniomyces simplex (assembly GCA_005059865.1). Taxonomy (NCBI): domain Eukaryota; kingdom Fungi; phylum Ascomycota; class Dothideomycetes; order Mycosphaerellales; family Teratosphaeriaceae; genus Friedmanniomyces; species Friedmanniomyces simplex. Next base: position 57,262 of record NAJQ01000049.1, read on the forward strand.
TCGTACGTCGTGCTGGACGCTGTGCTGGGCTTCGAGGCATGAGAGGCCGTTGAGGAGCGTGAGACGTCGGGTATAGGGTCGCCCCAGGCATCTGCTATGTTATCGTCTTGCTCATCCAGGTCACCCCATCCAGCATCATCAGCGAAGTCCTCGGATTCTGCTTGTGGCGCGGGAGCGGGAGCTGAGTGTCGGAGCCCGGAAGCCACTTGCGGGACGACTGACGCGGAGGTAGCTGGACGGCTTGCAGGTCGTGATGAAGCGCCGTTCGCAGATGGCGAGGAAGCGGCACGTTCGAGCGGCGTAGGCTTGACACCATTGCTGTTCGGCTGGATCTCGCCCGTTGCACCGCCGACTTTGTTGGTGAAGGATGAGATCGCCCAGCCCATCCACTGATTGCCAGGACCAGGCTGGGGTGTGCTGACCCTCGTCCCGGGCGCGCTGCCTTCTGCCGAGGGAGGAGGTAGTACAGTCTCTGGCAATGTCTGACCGAACTTGCGTACCCGTTCGAGGTAGATGTTCAGCGTCTTGTTCGCTTGGTCGCGTATCATCTTTTCTTTATCGACCAAGCTCGGACAGATGGCGGGCAGCATCTTGGTTGCGCAATCGTCTTCGGAGAAGACATCTGCTGTCGCCCCCAGAGCCATGAGCGCAGCGTTTCGAGCATGCACGAATGGATCCCGGAGTGAACGTGAAAACGCGGCGCTGAGAACCTTCGCTCGAGAGCCAGCGCCGAGGTTGCGTGCGATCTTGCCTAGGCATATAGTGGTGTTAGTCCGTATGCCTGGCTGCTCGTCGTTGGCCGTCTTTGCCAGATGTCGGAGGAGCTCGCCGTTAACGACACGATCTGACAGCTTGGGCACGATGACCAGAACAGCCTTGACCGTCTGTTCACGAACAATAGGTGCCAAATCGCCGAAGCCAGTCACCATCTGCGGGAAGATTTTGTCGGTGACGATCTTCTGGCTGAGGTGGTCGATCATCAGCGGTAGATTGTCGAGGAGGCAGACTCGCATGGCGCGGTCGGGACTGCTGAATAATCGCACTATGACTGGTATCATCTGCGAGTCATACTCGTCTTCGGAGAGTTTCGTGGCGATGCGCATTACGAGCGCAAAGGACTTGGGACCCCCGCCTCCGAACTCGACGGACTTCAGGAGCTCAGGCAGAACCTTGACCTTGAAGAAGTCTTCTGGAAAGTCATCTGACTCTGCAACCGCTTCAAGCTCGCTACGCGGAGTTAGTGGCGTTGTGTGGATGTGGTACTCGTACGGACTAACCTCAAGAAAGCATCCTTCTCCGTCTCGCTTTTCAAGCCTAGGTTGTCAATACCGTCCGTAAGCTGTATGAGCGGCGTGTCAAAGAAACCCCCGCTGCGCCTGCCTTGTTCCAGGAAATGCGCGACACTCAGCCGCATCTTGGGCACCGCGTGTGTGAGCCGCTTGTAGCTTGTCTGCATTGCGGGTGGGACGCTTTTCGTCGAACCAATCTGATCTGTGCCCGAGAAACCGCCGTTGAACACCTCCGTGATGAGGATGCCATACTGATATGTGTCGACTGCATGCGTTGGGTTCTTCCGCACGCTCTCCCAGCCGTTCTTCGCCACTTCGGGTGGACTGTAACGCCCAATGTCTGGAACAAGGCTGCCTTGACTGAAGATGATGGCATCGTCTTCCTTCATCGAGCTCAGTATATCCAGCCCGCTGATCTTCCATTCGCCGCTTTCGCTGGTATAGATCGACGAGGCGCGTGTATTGCCATGCACCGAGGAAGCCTCATCGTTGATGAACTTGAGCGTCTTCGCAACGTTGTGTAGACCCCATTTCAGACTCTCCTCCGACAATGCTTTTCGTTTGGTGGACCATGTGAGAGGCGTGAGGCGTTCAGTGGCGATGTAGATCAGCTGATCTGTCTGCCTTGTCCTCCAGTCAGCCTTGCAACACAAGCCTGCTGTGTCCGCTATGACCCCACCTCAATCGTGTCCAACACCTTGACAACACCAGGATGCCGCAACGTCCTCAGCTTCCGGAGCGCATTCTTGGCCAATGGAAGGCGGTTTCGGTTGGCGTTCACATCGAAGGAGAAGATGCTGCATTTCGAGCCGTCTTCCTGAACGTCGTTAGCCTGTGGCCGACTCTGCCTCTCTCGGTTGCACGCCTACTCTTCTGGTGCCGTTATGGAGCGTCCATACTGACTGGTCCAGGTCTACGCGGTCGCCGAAAGAGTATTGAAATGCTGGACCCTTCGCGATGGACGCAACAGCCGACTTGAGGAAGTCCATGGTAGCGCCGACGCGCCGACAGTGGGCGGTGGGTATGATGGGGATGAAGATCAGTGATGCGTATACGTGTATAATCCCCGTTGACGTGCCCAGAGAATAATAGTGGATGTCGATATGCCCAGCGAAGCGTTCAGATTCAAGGTGGGGCATTCTGTGGCTACGCGCCGGCCCGCCGCTAGTGAACTCAGTTCTGTCCCTGCGTCCGGACTTCAACTTCAACTTCAACTTCAACCTCGCAGACGCGACTTCCTCGTTCGTGGCATGACAGACCCTTTCAACTCGAACAGAATTCGGCGTCTACAGAAGGCTTCCGATACAACGAAGTGTCTGGGCTCCATGATATCCACTCGGCAAGCGAATAGACTTACAATCACCACCGCAAGCCGCGTCGGTATACCGTTCGTTGCTCCACCTTCTGCAAGGACATGCTGCAGCACCCGGGCCCGTAGGATCTCAGGACCGATGCAGAATCCGGTGGTACGGCCACATGTTCTGTATAATGTAGAAACGGCTGATGTGGGCCAGGATCGGAGTCGCGCCGCGAGCTTTGGCGACACGAGGTCAATGCCCGGACAGCTTTCCAGAGTAAGTCCTGCAAAACTTTTCATGATTCCGCAATGATGAGATATAGGTAAAAGGGCCGACCGCTTGGCTCGCTTATGGTCGTGGTCTCCCGGGACACACAACCTTTGCATGCTGGTATGACGACTTATTATAAACTGAGAAGAGCTGATTGCACATTTCCAAACCCTCCTCTCGCGCCCTGCTATGGCCCGAGCACGTTACACTGACACTATCTAGGATGCAAGCGAGCCGTTTCCGGCCGAGACTTATGGTGAGTCTGCACCGCGGACGATGATGCGCCTAAGCAGTGGCCAAGCAGTCCACTATCCGGGCCCAAGAGCATCACCTCCTCGGAGCCGTGTTCCACAAAAGCTTCGCCGAGACTCCGAAGAACAACACAATGTTCTCGACCCTGGCTGGTCGTCACCGCGCCTCAATCGGGCCTTTCAACGCGATCATGATGTCCTGGATGATATACGGCGACGCGATGTGTACCAATCTAGTCCTGAGCGAAGTCGTCAGCATGGTCTTGATGACATGCAATGGTTTGTCGACGGCCATTGGAGGCGATCACCTTCTCCACCCTCTGGGCGCGCCTATGATCGACGTACACCGTCACCGCCGTTAAGGCGGCCATCGTGCGGCGCTTATGAGGCGAGAAAACAGTGGTTTTCACCGGACCGACGCATGCCACTTTCACCTCCAACAAACCCTAGTCTATCAAGTCCGTTCCAGAGGAAGGGCCGTGACTATCTGCCTCTGGAGCACGATCAGTCAGCTGATGGTCAACGCCCGCTTTACGGGAATCTCCAGTGGACCGCCACGGAAGCTGGCACGAAGGAGGCGGGGTCCCGGGGAGGCCCTGATGACTTCAGACGCTCGAGTAAAGGGTCGATGTCTGCCAGCAGCCCTCCGCGCTTCCAAGAACCGGCCAAGATCGACTTCAACGGCATCAAAGCTGTCCCCACAGGACCAAAGCCTGGCGTCACAGCAGCTGGGCGGCTGTCAACCGGGCCTTTGCCGAACGTTGATCCGGTCGTCAAGGCTGCACCGCACATCCTGATCCCCGGAAGTTGCGTGCCACCAGACCCTTGCGTTCTGAGACACCTTCGAGGATTTTTAGGGCCGCCTCAACCTGAAGGGATCTTTGTCGACGATGACGGCTACTATCTCACCTGGCCAGATAGTGAGAAGGGACATCTAGAGTTGGAAAAGTGCGTTGCGAGGAAGCATGGCCTCATACTGTTTAGTCAGTACACTGTCGAAATGAAAGCTTTCCATTGGGGTCAACCATTGCACAGACAGGTTGGCAGTACGAAGAGCGCTTCTCACGACAAGGCGCTAAGCGATGCCTCCTCGCTCATGCGCTTGAGTCAAGAGACTGAACCTCAGGCGCCGTTCAGGAAAGAGCCGCTCCCGGACCTCGACCCAGTCGTGCAAGCTGCACCGCATATCTTCGTACGCGGCCTGCCACTGCGTACTGACAACGTCAAACACCTCATGGGCTTCCTAGGCTCACCTCGACCGGATGAGATCTTTGTTGACAACTTCGGCTACTACCTTGTCTGGCCAGACACACTGAAGGGCCATGAGCATCTGGAAAAGTGCATCAAGAGGAAAAACGGAAGCAAGATATTCAGTCGTTTCATCGTCGAGATGACTGCGTTCCACGAGGGTCTTTCACCTATTGATCCTGTCGACGCCGCCAAACCCGAGCTTCCGGGTCAAGTGCTTGACGTCGTCCCGCCTAATGTGCTGTTGCTGAAGGGCATTGAGCCACACGACCCACCGAGAGTAGCAGCCTCCATGGATGCTGGCAAGACCAATGACAACAAGAAACGCCAGTCGGTGCGCACTTCTTCTCCGCTTCGCGTACCCTTGCGCCCTGATGGCGACGACGCTTCCAGTGTCAGCGGCCGGACGGCATCATCAGATACATCGGCCTCGAGCGTGCTGAAATGCCATGTATGCAAGGTGGCGTCAACGCTCGATGCTGATACGCTTGTTCTCTGCTCTACGTGTCCACGCCGGTATCATAGGCGGTGCCATATGTCACCTCCGGTACCGCCTGATCCCGCGGGCGAAGGTTCCTGGCAATGTCGGCGGTGTGTCAAGAAGCAGGTCGAGCCTCGTGGTTCCCAGCCTGGCGTTAGTGTTGGGTCTCACGTGGACCCGAAAGCCTTATCGGCACTTGAGGCGGACGACGAGCCGCCAACCAAGCGACCAAGGAACGAGGAGTCGCAGGATACGGCGGTGGTAGCAGCGGGTGGCATGTTGGGAGACGATACATTGAGAACGGATCGTCCGCTTCCTGTGCACGGACTGCATGCAGCTGGCAATACTGTGTCAAAGACTCCCAGCGGAGAAGCTGCGGCGCCGCATACTGCAGCTGGCATACTCGAGAAAGGCAACGGCACCCTCAATGGAGTCGCAGAGCCTTTGAGCGAGGCTACAGGCAAGGTCAGTGCCGACGATAACCACGCGGAGGAGGCGGACAAGCTGGTCGAAGAGAGCTTCGCCGCGCTCGATGCGCCACGGCGGAACGCACCGAAAACACCGGCTAAGCTCAATCTCACTCGCAGGAAGAGAGTGCGCTCAGAAGCTACTCTAGGTGCGGTTGAGACGGATACGGTGAATGGAGCATCACCTGCCCACCCCACTGGTAAGCTCAGTCCCGGTAGTAAGACGTCGGGAACCTTGGACCGTGCTGGTGAAGGACCTCATGTGCTCAGGCCGGATGGGCCGCTTGTTGACGCAACATCAACATCCTCACTACAGAGTGCGACGAGTGAGCGAGCAGGTTCAGTCCCTGTGACAAAAGCCAGGATGCCGACTTCTGTAGCTGCGACGAGCGGATCAGCTACACCACACCAAGCAAGGATCAATGAGCTCGCCGTGAGAGCGAGTCGGAGCTGGAAGTACCAGAAACTCCCGAAGTGCCGAAAGACCCACGACTGAGGCCCCCGCCTACCATGACCAACGACCAGCGCCCCAAGCCCCTTGCCACCGATGGAATTGGGTGCCCTTCACCGGTAGACAGTGTCATTCAGACTGAGCAAAGCAAGGCGGGCGTGGCACCTTCGATTGGCTTGGCAAAGCGTACGAAGCAGAGGACTAAGATCGTCAAATGTGACCAGTGCAGGAAGCAGACCGTCGTTGACGCCGCCATCGGCCGCGGACTTTGTTCTCTGTGCAAGAAGGCCAAGGCTGCGAAGGCGACGACAGAAACTATCGGGCTTCTCGGTTCAGTTGGGACTGCAACTGAAGAGGTCACCAACGCAAAGGCTGCGGAGAAAGATATGCTTCCTGTGAACACGGCCGATCCGCCTATTCGAACTCCTCTTGTAGGTACCGGCGACATGCAGACTTCAGGAGATGCGGGTTCGATCAAAGGCAAGCCAAGCGTATCTGTCGGATCTGGAGAAGGCTTACGACGATTGCGGCATGCTGCAGTCCCAGCAGTACCGTCTACACATACGCAACGCGCTGCAACCTCGTCTGTGCAACAGCAGCCGAAAGGAGAGTCGAAGAGCACCTTGTTGATACTGAAACTTGCTGCGAAATCCAAGCTCACAGCGCAAACAAGTCTTACTGTCAGGACTGACGAGACTGGGCGCAAAGAGCGTGTGGCGGCCGACACGCCTCACGAGACGACAGAAAATCCTCCGAATCTAGGAGGCGGCGCCCACGACAGGTCAACGAGTGGTTCGGGCGTTGTGCAGCCACCCGATAGCCGTCCGCTCGATCGAGCAGCATCGGTTCTGCAGCCGTCAGCGGGTCCAGCGCACGATACTGACCTGAGCGATCGACTCTCCACGCCACCTCCACTCTCGCCAGTAGGCTCTCAAGAAGAGAGACGCCGCACGCTTCGTACGGCGGCCCGCAGCGGAAGTGCAAGTCCAACACGTGTGGAGGGATCAGCAGAATCGCCGGTGACCCCCGACAAAGGTGGCGGCGGAAAGCGCATTCGCCGTGATAAAAAGGCCTTCACCAGCGAGGATGTTCTTGCTATCCGGCCGGACTGCAAGTACGACGACCTCATCTGTTTCGCTCTGTGCGAGGCGCCGGGCCAACGCTTGCAGGCTCGGAGCATCATCAACTGGATTGCGAATAACATCCCAGGGTTCTATCTAGATGGAGACCCTTGGTCCGCGAGGATCAGCATGACGCTATCAGCCTCAACTGGCAAAGGTAAGAATCTATACATGAGACAGGAAACCCGGGAGGATGACGCGGATCTGAACGGGAAGGGCAGCTGGTGGAAACTGCGGCCGGAAGTGGTGGATACGCTTCAACGGTGGGATCCTGTGCTTAAGACGCCGGTGTCTCCGCCGCGGAACTGGCACAAGGACGCTCTTGAGGAGGAGACTCCTGACGACGAGGATGGGGACGAGCTGCCGATCAAACCTAGAAGGGCTGGGCGGCGAGCTGTTGCCGCGCGGCAGAAGGCAACGGATGCAGCGTCCAAGCGTGCCAAAGGTGTTACTGTGGGCCAGCAGACCGTTTCGCGCGATCGTGGCCGCACGGCCGGGGCGCGGTCCGGAGGCGCGGTAGCACGACCACATGCCCTGGATCTCGTAGAGGAGCCAAGGGACAATGCTTGCGGTGAGGAAGGGGCGACGGAGGGGGTCCTCACTGGGAACCGACAAGGTTCCACCCCTCCCGGTCCTAATGAGGAGCCGCTCGCGGGTCTGCACCGGAGAGAGTCAGCACACTTGCCGCCTCCGGCTGCCATGGTGAACCTGCCAGTAACAGGGTGCGATGCCAAGTCTGACGTTGACATGGCGGACGTCGGACCTGCGCCAAGCGAAGAATTTGTAGGGGCCATGCTTGAGGAGGCAACAAAGACGCAATTTCACTACTCGCCTCGCAATCGTGGGCGCCAGCAACCCGACGCAAAGGTGTTGCGCATCGACACGTATCAGACTGGGAACTCATCTCTTGCGCAGATCGTCAAGCTGGAAGCAGACAATATTGAGTACACCGCCACATCCCTATTCGACGAATGGCCGGAGTATGATCCCGGGAATCAGCTCGACAAATTCGCGAAGATGGAAGAGATCAAAAAGCGGCCGACGCGGAAACAAATGTTCGCCAAGCCGGCCATGTACTCTCGTCTCGGCAGCAGCATCATAGCTACACCTAGTCATTCCTTCACGAGCAACACGGCCGACAACGGAGACAGCGACGGTGCTACACCAGGCCCCAGCAGCGAACGTAACACAAGATCACCCAAGAAGCTATCGTACCAACAGGTCCTCCCGGCGCTAGAGGAAAGCGTGCGGGAGTTCCAGAATGTGGAGGAGTTTTTCGAGATACCTGCTTATGTGCTTCCCGTGCATCGGTATAATCAGCTGGCGTTTCGGGATGGAACGAGGGATAAGAATGGGAGGTTGCCGAGGGCGGGGGTGTATTATCATCCGGGATATGAGTGATGTCTGCATCGTTGACGGTTCATGGGTACGGTGGGTGCATTGGCAGGGTGGGCATTGCTTAAGTGGTTAGCTGGCCGCATTGGCAGGTGGCGAACCCTTCATGTTAGAAGGGAGAAATGTACGAGTAACGGCATCACGAGTAAGACGCAGAGAGCACTGTTCGCCGGGTTCGCCTCGCTTCAAAATGTTACAATGCATCAGTAGACGCACCCACATACTGAGACCGTCGCTGCACTACCTGCGCCCTCAGCCCTTCCAGCTCCCCCTTCAACCGCACATTCTCTTTCTCAAGCTCCTCTGTGCGTTCCTGCATGGGTTCCATCCGCTCCTCGGCGCCCGCGCTCAGTTCCTCGATGATCTTGAAGACGCGCCAGAGGCGCAAGACCACCACGAGAGAGCTGACTTCCTCGACGATGCCCTTGAGGATGACGTCAAGGACGAAGCCGGCGAGGATGACGGTGGCGTCGAGGCAGTGGAAGGGGGTGTGGAAGTATCTAGGGTTTGAGGTGAGCGCGGGAGGGATTTGGAGGGAGGTGAGACAGAGGGGATAAAGGGTATTGGAGAAGCGTACGTCAACCCAAATGCCCAAACACTCGCCAGCAGTTCTAGCATGAAGAGGCACGAGAATACTAAACTCAGAATGCCGAGGACGTTGGAAGCCGTGTCGCCATTTCGGGCCGGAATACGGCCTTCACAGGTGAGGAGCTGGAGGATGAGGTCGGCGAAGATGGCGGTGATGTCGACCGAGACGAGGGCGAGGATGCTGTAGTGGCCGTATTTGGAGGTTAGATAATGTCTGGTTTCGGTCCGGGCGGTGGATATCGACATCGTGGACGGCGATGCCGGGTCGTGCGAATGGTGCACATTGTCGGACGGGAGGAGAGGGCGTTGCTCGCCGGTCAGCATGGTGGCAAGTGCGGTGCAGTGGGTTTGATTGATAGATGGGAAGGCTTGGCATGCCATAGACTTGGCGGGAGCGAAGTGAAGTGCTCGGCGATCGGGATGGCTTGGCTTCGGGCCGAGTGCGGCTTGTCGCCGGAGCTCTACTTTCGCGAATGGCAGCGCGTTCGTCTTCGTGCCTCTCCCACACCAACTCCCACTCTCCCGCGATGCAGAAGGTGATCCAACGCACCGTCCGCGCCGAACGCGTGGCCAACCGCAAACACGCCAAAGTCCGCGAGCACGAGATCAGAGGCGAAGGGTGGGCCGCCTCGCAGCAAATAAACCGGCTGGTCAGAGCCACCGGCGCCAACATCAAAGCCGCTCGCCTTCACCGCCAACAAGATTGGGACGCTGGCTCGCTCCTGGCCCCACGACGCGACGTCGGCGAGAAAGCCACAACGTACGGCGCGATCCCCGTCCATGAAATCAACATCCCGAAACTCCAACCCCATCAGCAGCCGAAATGGTTCCCCATCAGCGAGGGCGACCGCGTTGTCGTGATCAAGGGAAGGGACAAGGGCAAGATAGGCGATTGCATCGAAGTCATGAGAGACCAAGGCTGTGTGCGCGTCAAGGGCGTGAATGTCGTGGACGTCATAATCCCCGACTGGATGAGGAGCGAGCAAGGCTTGCAAGAGGAACTCAGTGCTTCGTCACACGCTCTGCCTTTGGACAGTGTCCGGCTTGTATACCCTCTCGCGGACCCGGCGACGGGGATCCCGCGGGACGTCGTGATCGAGCGGCTGATCAACATCAATTTCTCGTTTGACAAGGTCAAGAAGGAGTGGACGGTGGGCGATCGCTTGATCCCGGGTACCAATATCATCATACCTTGGCCTCCGAAAGCGGACCCGATTTATGAGGATTATCAGGACGATACGCTGCGGATTACGGTTGAGGAGCAGACGTTCCGGCCTTTCCTGTTGCATCCTCCGATGCCGTTGACGATTATTGATGAGTTGCGGAATAAATACTCGAAATTCAGGACACGGCACGATTGGGAGTATGTGGAGAAGAAGGAGCTGGAGGATGCGAAGGTGGAGAAGCGGAAGGAGTTGGTCAAGGGGATGCGGACGCCTTCGCAGGAATTGGCGGAGGTGAGGAGGCAGGAAAGGATGGAGGAGGGTGATACAGAGTTGAGTGAGGAGCAGTTGGCGAGGATTGGGGAGGTGATTGCAAGGGAGAGGGGCAAGGCTGTCGGGGTGGTGAAGGGGATCGCGCGGTAGACTGAGCGGGCGTGGGAGGGGTGGTTGTAAGATATCTTCTTCCTGTACGACGATACTGCGTGGATGCTTGCCCACGTGCAACAAGCGACGGAGCGCTTCAATGCCCAGCTTCAGCTCCGTGCGATGAAAGAAGAAATTCTTGATGGCTTGGCGCCGCTTTACGCTATGTACACGACTCTGCAAATCTATACCGTGCATGAGTACTGACCCTTCTCCTCCAACGAGATGCCCTCGCTATCACACATGACTGGCACGACTCGCTTGGCCGCCATCAGCATCACCGGACACCATACCAGCTCGATCTAAGCCTGACTCCTCTGCAAAAACTCCTCAGCAATGTCCCCATACCTACGAAACTCCACCTCCTCCCCCAAATTCACCAACCACGTCAGAAACCGCTGGATCATCCCCATCACATGCGCCATCCCGCTCGTATCCGGATGCAGCACGATACTCATCACCTTCATCTCCCCATCATCATCCCCATGCGCTATCTCGCTCCGCATCCACTCCACCCGATCCCGCCACATCCGCTCCACAACCCGCACATCCACGTACCCGGCCGAGTTGGGCGTATGGGGGTAGAACTGCAAAGGTGTGGCGTCCTCTTCGTACCAATTCAGGGGTATCTCGACTAACTTCGACTTCGGCAACTTGTCGAAGCGCGGTGAAGGATGCATCCACGTCGCGGCTTTCTTGTCCGGGGAGAAGTCTATGGGCTCTATGGGCGCCGGGTGCAAGGGCATGAAGTACGGCGTGCTGTCGTAGTGGGTGAAGGAGGAGTCCCAGAGGAAGTCGTGTTTCTGCAGGAGAGCGACGGTGCGTTCGCTGGCTTGATATAGGGGGGCGCGGTAACCCCTTGGTTTCTTACCCGTGAGTTCCTCGACGAGCTGGATGCACTTGAGCAGGACGTCCTGCTCCTGCTCTGCGGTCATCTGGCTCGCGGCCTCGTGCGCATAGCCGTGCAGGGCGATCTCGCAGCCCGTGTTGACGATGGCGCGGGTGTGCTCGGGGAAGGTCTCGAGGCTGTGGCCGGGGATGCACCAGGTGGTTTGGGCGGCTATGCCGAGTTTGGTGAAGAGCTTGAGGAGGCGGGGGACGCCGACCAGGCCGGAGAAATAGCCTTGGCTAATGTCGGCTGTGCTGTTGTCTGGGTGCGCGCCGGTACCGAGCCAGCCTGAGACGGCATCGAAATCCACGGAAAGGGCTATGATGATCTTGTTTCTCGGTTTGGCGGTTGGGGCGGAGATCTGTTGGGGTATGGTGGTGCGGGTGGCAAGGGTTAGGGACTCTTCCTTGGTTTTGAGAATCTCCTCCTCACGCCATATGATACGGCCTTCCATCCCACCGTCGACGCTCAAGCACTGTCCCGACATATGCCCGCTCGCGCGATGACTAGCCAGGAACGCAACAGCCTTCGCCACATCAACCGGCTGAGCGATCTTTTTCAACGCCACCGTACCCTGGCTCTCCACATACAGCTCCCTCGGATCATCCAGCCGATCACCAATCAGCTCAGTATTAACCCACCCCAGTGCCACAGCATTGATCCTCGCCTTCGAGTTCAATTTCACAATCTCATTCTTAATCGTAGGCACAAGCCCGTACTGCAATCCCGCCTTCCCACTCGCATACTCCGCGTGCCCAGCTTGCCCAAATTTGCCACACTCACTCCCCGTCACCACTACAGCCAAATTCTCTAGCTCACTACCCGTTGCTTCCTGGTGCGACTTGGCGGCTAATAGGAAATGCTTGATCGTCAGAAACGTCCCGCGGACATTGACGCTGTACACTTTCTCCCAGGTTTCTAAGGGAAGTTCCCATATGCTTGGGTGCGAGGCTTCGTTTGTGATTCCCGCGTTGGCGCAGAGAATGTTGATGGGCCCGTTGCGTTTCACGGCTTGCTGGATGCTGGATGAGATGGAGGACTCGTCCGAAATGTCGCCTTGGAGTGGGAGCACGAGGTTGTGGTCTTCTGGGCTCGGGGGCTTGAGGTCGTGGGCGGTCACTCGGCAGCCGGCGGCTTGGGAGAGTTCTTGTCAGTCAAGAGTACTTTTAATGGTGTTCTGTCTCAACCTACCGAGTAGCTCTTCTACGATTGCCGAACCAATGCCCCCTCGAGCACCAGTGACGAAGGCATGATAGCCCTCTAGCCCGAGATATGACATGCTGAGCGCGCTGAACGAAATATGGAGGTTCGTACCTACCTCAGTTAAATCTGTTGGCTACATGTACGTCCAGAGTGACGGCCATTGTTCACCTATCTCGCCTAGTGGAGCCATATCGCAAAGTGGGCTCTCTGGCCGATTGCGGAAGCTGGTGTTGGTGACGTTCACCCGCCTGCCCCGCTTCCCTCTTGTTGCACACTCCGTCTTCCCCCAAGTTCGCCAGGCATCGGAAGACGACCATGCAAGTGCAACACTGGCACCTCGGTAGGACGGTAGGTACCAAGTACATGAGGTACAGTATGCTTCAGGTTGCTGAACTCCACTTAATGCTTTCGCCTACCTTCATGATCCTCCCTTCATGACCCCCTCCCTATCCGCACTCGCAGAGTAAGAGCAATGACTGCAGGTACGCCAGCACAGGTACTCAGCATATCCACAAAATCCGACTGATCGACGAGCAGCAACTACATCAACCTTACTCGCCGGCTCAGCTGCACTCTCCGCCTACCTCAATGCCAAATACCACATCTCCAAGGATCTGTCCTACCTGTACTACCAGCACCGCGGCCAACGCTACCAGGACCAGCTGAAACGCCGGAACAGAATCAACGTCTGGGCCACTTTCACCGAGAACGCAACGCAGTTCGCAAACAAAGAGTGCATCTGGTACTCCGACCCCAGCATCGACCCGCCGACACCTCACGCCTACACCTGGCGAGAGGCACACGACTGGGCGTGCAGATACGCAGAATGGTTCCTCGGTACCGGCCGCGTGAGGCCCGGCGATTGCGTTGGCTTCTACCTGCAGAATAGCCAGCACTTCATGTTCGCTTGGATGGGGTTGCTCGCCATCGGATGCTTTCCTGCCATGATCAACTACAACCTCGTGGGCGGAGCACTGGTGCACTGTGTCAAGATCGCAGAATGCCCGCTCATGCTGGTCGATGAGGAGTACAGTGGGCGAGTGCTGGGTAATAGCGAGCTGGCTGCTTTGGGCGTGCAGGTACAGGTTCTTGATCGTCCATTCGAGGCCCAGCTTGCGACCATCAAACCAAGGATGCCGGATGCGGAGTACACCAAGGACGCGAATGAGAAGACCAAGTACGCTCTGCGTTATACGAGGTACTACATGAGTCATCTCTGTCGTCAGATCTTTGCCGTTGCTCATATGCTGCAGTGGCACCACCGGATATCCAAAGGCCGTGATGGCCACCACTGGCCGGATATACTCTCGCTTAGCAGGACAGTTCAGCCAGATGGCCATACGTCCCCTGAAGTCTGATGGCACCGGAGACCGCTGGTACATCTGCATGCCAATATGTAAGTCGTGACTCCGAAAGGCCTCCACTATTTGTTCAGAGGCTGACTAGCCGCGCCAAGGCCATGCCACTGCTGGGTCGGCGACCTTGATATGTATGCTCATGCCGGCCACGCTTTGTATCGGGTATTCTCTCACAGTTGAGCCTGCTCTCGTCTCCGCCTAGCTGACGATCGGCAGCAAGAAGTTCTCCGCCTCTCGCTTCTGGTCCGAGGTTCGAGACTCCCGTTCCACCGTGTTCACGTACGTAGGCGAGATCACACGCTACCTCGTCGCTCTACCGCCATCGCCGCTTGACCGCCAGCACTCGTTACGAGTGGGCTATGGCAATGGCATACGACCCGACGTCTGGGGCCGTTTCCAAGAGCGCTTCGGTGTCTCCGAGATCTGCGAGTTCTATGGTAGCACCGAAGGCGGGCTATCGCACTTGACGCTGCAGAAAGGCGACTATCTCCGCAACGCTGTTGGCCACGACGGCCTCATCAGGAGGCTGCAAATGCGCAACGCGTGGGTGCCTGTGCTGGTGGATGCGGAGACAAACGACATTGCACGCGATCCAAACACCGGTCTAGCCATTCGCATGCCCTACGAGGTCGGCGGGGAGCTGCTCTTTCGTCTCGAGAGCCAGGCGAGCTTCGTCGGCTACTACAAGAACCGCGAAGCCACCGAGAAGAAGTTCGCACGGAACATTATCCGACGCGGCGACCTCTTCTATCGTTCCGGCGACTCGCTCAAGCGAACACCGGACGGTAAGTGGTCCTTTCTCGATCGACTTGGCGACACGTTCCGGTGGAAAGGTGAGAATGTATCCACGGCCGAGGTGTCCGAGGTGCTAGGTCGTTACCCGGGTGTGATTGATGCGAACGTATACGGCGTCGCGGTGCCGAACCACGATGGCAGGGCTGGATGTGCGGCGCTGCTGCTTGATCCTCAGCTGGCGAAGAACTTTGAGATCAATTCGCTTTTACGGTCAGTAGCAAAACCTCATTATTATCCGCTCACGATGGAGCCGGCTGATATGTCCGTCTCAGCCACGCCCGCAAAGACCTCCCCAACTTCGCGGTCCCACTATTCCTTCGCATCGTGCCAGAAGCCGCGATGAACGCGACGGGCGTGAAGCAGGACAAAGTGCAACCGCGTCTCGAGGGAGTCGATCCGGCCAAGGTCCGCGGCGATCCGCTATATGTTCTCCGTGGTGACAGCTACGAGAGGTTCACGGCCGCGGACTGGGACGGCTTATCTGCTGCGCGAGCCAGGCTTTAAACGTCGACCTTGTGGAATGCGAGACCTCGCGATGAAAACAGCGGTGTCAGTCGCGGGAAGTCGAAGGCCATGGTTGGCTACAGCGCCCCCCGGGCTTGGTCGTCGTTACGCACTCGCAATTTGCGGGGAAAGAGTCGGCCTTTTTCTTTGCTTGCTAAGCGTCGGCGGCAATGGCATAGCATTATTGTCGGAGAGAACAGGACCAAGCGAACAAGCGAGTCTGCCGAGTTTCATCCACTTATCGGGCACCGGATGATCTTGCGCTGCTGGGTTGGGTTCGGTGTAGTACCAGTCAGCGAAGGACCTCCGTTCAACCGGCCAGACTTGGTTATTGCAGGTCGTGTATACCCAGGGAACCGCTTGGCGAACTTGCCAAAAGCGCGGGCAAGGAAGTGCCCTGGTCGGGGAAGCTGAGGTCGGCAAGGACGCGTGTGATGGTAATCCTACATCCATGTATGTGGTGCGGCAGAAGGCCGGGCGTGCGCGTGCCGACTAGTCCGACGGCTGGCCTACATAGTGAGTAGCCTCTCTTCAGACCGTTGACGTCCAAATATGAGAAGATGCGGAGCTTGACCTCGTTCGCGGTGACCTGCTAGCAGCAGAAGACGTCGATGCACCCGAGGCTGCCCATCGTATTTGGCATGGCATGGCAGGCGTGGTCTGCTACTCCTCCGAGTCAGAATCAGGCTGCTCTGATGTTCAGGGCTAATTCTCTATGATGCTGCGGCATGCCCTATGGAGCTGTGCCAAGGTAGGCCGGTGGATGGGCGCCGGAAACCCGCCCATGGCCTGTAAGCAACATGCATGCAAGTTGCTGAATGCTGATGGGAGACCCTCCACAAGCTCGAGGTCTCCAGTGAGCAGTCAGCTGGCGCAGTAGCGGCAAGCCTTCCCTAGTGTCGTTGAGAAAGGAAATGGAGCCAGTCCTTGCCGGCCCTGGCCTAATCTTCCCTCCAAGCTCAGTCCAGCCGGGCGACGACATCGCTAGTAAGAAGGCTCCCGAAGCTGCTATCGCTCACCGTACATCAGGCAGCGACCACGGCACCCGACTTCTGCAGCAGCAGCAGCCCATGGTCCCCGCACACACAGACAGCGAGAAGATCGAATCGCAGGCCCACAAAGAAGGCGGCTAAGGGTTTTTTTTTGAGAAAAGGCGTACCTAGGTATGTTTCATAGCCCTCCCCTTCCTATCTAAAAACACGCAGGTAAGCAAGCCAACAACGAAGTTCGACTGATCGCCTTACCCAAATGACAACGAGATATCTTCCCGGTCGATCTGTTTGTCTGACTTCACCCCGCGCCCCATGTGGCCATATGGATATCCCTTTCTACCCGCAAAAGCCAACGCCCGTGCCCGTCCATCCTTACGCCGTTCCCCGTTCCCCGTATGCAATCTCATCCGCTACTTCTCAAAGCACAAAGGAGACGCGCTGAAGAGCCATCAATCGACAAAACGAAGCCAACGCTCTCGCTATGCTTCTCCTCCATCCGCAGCAGACTTTCCACCCTTCCCCTAGAAATTCTGCGCAATCCCACTATTCCCCTGCTGATAACTCCCCGCCTGCTGAATCCGCGTATTCCGCCTCGCAGACACATCCCGCACCACCGGCATCGCCCCCCCTCCACCGCCGCCCGCAGCATCCTGTCCACCGCCATAACTCCCATCCCCGTACGGACCGTGCTGGCCATAACCAGCGTACCCTCCCGCCGCGGCCGACGACGCCACGGGACTGATATCGTACTGATTGCCATACCCACCACCACCGGGAAGCTGCGGCACGGGCTCATCCGACCCCTCCGAGCGTGCACCCGCCGAGTAAGCGGACGAGGCATTACTAGGGCCCCGCCGGATCGGCTGATTAGACGCCGCAGCCGGCGCGGCACCCAGCGCGCCCAGCTCGTCGCTGCCCATTGTGTCCGGCTGATGAACGAGGGGATCGCCGCTGTGGCCGTCCGAGTACGCCACGCCGGGTGAATGAGGGCTATGGCCGTACGAGTTCCCGGAGTCCGAGAGCTGGCCCGCCGTGTGCCCGCCGCCGCTGAGGGTGGTCGACGGTTTGCGGTTGGAGCCGATGGCGGCGCCCCAGCCGCGGTAGCCGTTGTTGCCGTCCTCGGTCATCTGGGGCGCGCCGCCGCCGCCGGCTTCGGAAGAGACGGCGGGCAGGGAGGGGTCGAGGTTGGGGTTGTAGCCGTACTCGTCGATTTCCTTGCGGCGCTGCTCGCGGTCGTCTTTGGTTTGCTTGCGGCGCCGCCAGAACCAGATGCCGAGGCCGACGAGAAGGGCGACGAAGGCGACGGGGATGACGACCGCTATGGCTGTTTTGGCGCCAGAGCTTAGGCCGGTGGATTTGGTGGCGGTGCCTCCGGATCCGGCGGTGTTGGATAGCGCCGCGGGGGTGGAGGAGGTTGTGGTGGCCGAGGAGGAGGTGGGTGTCGCCGCTACGGGGATGACGGTGGTGGATACCGGGTTGCTGTTGACTGACGTGACCACCACCGTGACCGGGTTTGTATCTGTAACTCCATTGCTCACGGCTGACTGTGTCACGACTGAAGTCACAATATTCGTGGTCGGCGGAAGCGAAGAGGCGGAGATGATGGAGGTGATGACATTGGTGGTGCTCGGCTCGACGGTGGTGGTCGAGTCTGGGGCGGAGACGACGGAGGAAGAGACGGAGGCGGCGACGGAGGAGGAAAGGGCGGAGGCGAGGGAGGAGGCGGCGGTGTCGCTGGTGCTGGAGAACGCGCTCGAGGTGACTGCGGCTGACGTGTCAGCGGAAGAAGAA